>JAZHYW010002861.1:0-66848 GCA_037355805.1 Ixodes ricinus
TCCAACAAAACATTTATTTTGAGACAACTGCTCAATCCAGTGTAGTAGTAATGTCATATAGCAATATGCCGTACATATTAAGCATAAAGAACTGGTGGAAATGCGAGGAAAAACAATTAATCAATGTATTTGGTTGACAAGTGTCGGATTTATGCTCTACAAGTCGTGCATAGTAGTACATTGTCTAACGTGCTTGATCACTTAGGTATTTTTATGATTATGACATACGGTTATAACAAAGATTTCCCGCCATATGTATTCTTAGTTTTAGAAAATTGCTCCATGAGCCACCTTTAGCCGTCTGTAATACCATTTAGAAATCAATATGTAGCATATTTAAAGCATGGGCAATTTTACTAACTAGATGAAACCCGAGCGGCACATATCTGACATATTCTGGGTTATTTTAACTCGTGTCGTATTTTTCTACATTAGGCTTGTGATGAGAAGGGAACGAAGCAAGTCATTTGGTACGAAAAGCGTTAGGTTGTGTCTCACCAATATAATCGGTTTTGTATTCCTCCGGCTCCTCGATTTCGAAGATTTTGTGCGCCCCGCATCCAGCTTCACATTTTCCCAACAGTGGCAGAGGAGCAATCCTCAACGTGCGTCCCAAGGCCCCGGTCTGTGCGTAACATGAAAGTTGCTTATGAAAGTTGCGTCTTCGAATAAAAATGTACGATTTTTTTTTCTTTAGTAATCTTGTAGGCCCCTTTAGCACCTAAAAACGTGCGAACAGAACAACATGTTTCAGGGCGTAATAAGAAGTGGCATTGATCAGTATCTGTCCTACATAGGATATAGTTGAAGCCTGGAAGTAACAATTCGAAATAAAATACCAAGAATCAAAAATATATAAGCTGATAAACCTAATCCCCCAAGTGTGCAGATCTATCCAGCTTAAAAAAAATGCCATCTGGCCCGTGGGGCACACTCGTTGTCTTCAAGAGGTGTTTTTAGTTCAGATTTTGGTCTTTAAAAATTCGACATTTTAACAATATACTTGTCAGTCCGGTTTGGTTTTGGAAACCTTCCGAAATTAAATGGTGTAATCAGGCGTTAAATAAATGTTAACTAGGTTGGAGTTTGAATTTTCAAAAGTCATCGATGACTTAATTTATGGATTAGTCATTTACAAAGATTATAAAACAATTCAAAATTGTTTGATGGAAGCCAACGTAAATTCACTATTCTTAGCGTTAAGAAATCTACTACAGATTGTAAACCTTCTTTTTTTCTTACTCGAGCTCAAAAAACTAATATATTAGCAAGCTATTGTGTGTTATTGACGCACCATAAAAAGGTACGAACTCTTGACATCAAAATGTTTGTTTGCAATTTGATCACGACCTTCCGTTATTTGTCCAAATTCAAAAATTACTTTAGAGAAGTGTTTTCGATTGTAAGCACAATTGAGTGAACCTTCCTTTGTATAAACTTAATTTTGTGTACTTTGTATTTTGTATAAACAGACATGTGCAATTTTATGTGTTGAGAAGCTATTATATTGTTAAATAGCACGTTTCTATGGTAGAGTGTTTGATAATATTTTCGTAATATTGTAGCGAACTCTTCTTCCGTGTCCCTTATACTAGATAGATTACATAGTTGTGCTATTTTTTTTAGCCCCTGTGGGCTTTGAATAGAATAAAATGTTTGATGTTAAGGGGCCACGTCATGTACATCTGACAGGCTTTGACAGGTTTGATCATTTGTAATATATATATATATATATATATATATATATATATATATATATATATATATATATATATATATATATATATATTTGTAACTATTACTGCGTGTTATTGACACATTTTTATTTGGACAAATATTTTAAATCATCCCACTTTTATGGGCGGTCTGCATGCAATTTCATTCTGTTCCTGGTACAGCATTTATGCATTAAATGTAACGTTTGTAAAATTAAACTTATATGCATGAAGTGTTGCAATTTTCGCTAACATTTAATGTGAGTTACAATAAATGTTCTGTAAAGGTAACCACCACATTAATCCTAACTATAAATCCTTGTTAGGCGTAAACTTGTGTTGAGTTGCTTCACGAGTTATGTGTGCTCAAAATGTATACTGTTTAGGTTTTTCCTTTTGTCAATCAAATATATAAAAAAAATTAAGCTACTATAGTCGAGAGTTTTTAGAGCGCAGCTCTTTGGCGCCCGTTACCAGCTTGAGCGGCGTCGGTGTCGCCGTTGGTGACTGCGCGGTGCATTATGGGACGTTTCCCATAATGCACCGCGCGGGACGGAGGAGGGGGAGGAGGGGAAAGGGAAGAAGGAGAAGGAGGTGGGAGGAGGAAAGAGGATGAGGAGGAGGAGAAGGAGAATAAAGAAGGAGGAGGAAGACGGAGAAGGAGGAGAGAGGAGGAGAAAAAGGGGGAGGGGCGAGGAGCGCGGGAGGGGTAGATGAGGAGGAGGAGGAGAGGGTAGGGATGAGGAGGTGGGGTATAGCATTTCCTTCCCACCCTACCCTCCTCCTCCTCAAGAGCTACGCTCTAATTCGACGTTACAGGGTGTTGTAAACGTCTTTAATTTTTGTCGTTCGCTTAGACGACTGAAATGTTCTCCTATATAATATATATATCATCGTATTACTGATATATAAATAAATTATATGGCTTGGTCATTTCAGAAAATTCTCGTGAATTTCAGTGATCATGCCCACGAGCTCCACACACGATAAAAAACAAAATATATTTACAAAAATTATCAAAACCCAGCCCTTTCTTTCAATAACGTTGACAAGGGCTGAAATGTTGGAATAAATTGTTTCAGTTCCAAAAATATTTTTTTTAATATTTGGAGCTAATTCCTTGTGAGAAACATTAAATTGAAACTTGCACTTCTAATCTCACATGCATCGCAAGCAGGGGGGAAGCAGGCGTTTTCAGAGGAGGGGCCAACGAATGAGATGTTTGTATCCCCTCCCCTTTCTTCGCCCTAAAATTTTACACATGCGGAGTTTAGGAAATGGAGGGAGGGAGGGGGGCAGGGGTCAGAACATCCGGACTCCCCTCTGGATTCACCAGTGATAACGGATGATGATATTTAAACGTGGATTTGGTAAGAGTGGTAAATGTCATGTTCTTACCACTTGCACAGTTCCGTTTTGCTCTGACACAGACACAGCTGCCATATTATTTTTATCGTGATAAATACTCTTTTCCACCTCCTTTCCATCCATCTGAAAAAAAAAACGATACGAGCACTAAGGTTTTGTAAAATTATCTCTTGGGAGCATCTGGGTTTTATCTTAATACTCTAATTTCCAAGCACTTTACGTGCGTGATATTTTTATTTTATGAAAAAAAATATTGTTTTCGTTCGTAGAATATTTTTCCTGGAAATTAATGCTTAATATTGCCGAGGTAAGCAGAGATAGAACACTAGGTTTTCTAAAAAATATCCAAGGGTGCGAGAAAGTGATACAATACGTTAAAAATATTTAAGAAATAAAAATATATATCAACCAAAACGTATTTGTAGAGTGTACTTTTTTAAATAATCGCCCGTTTCTGTCTGCTTTGCTAGAATCAACTATCGGGGGAAGTACCTCAAATATATGGACTGGCCTTCTTCGCACCTTAACTTCTCTTTAAGTTTAGACTCCACCCAAGCCTCCTTCCTTTACCCTTCCCTCAGCACATACAAACATTTAGCTGGTGCTGCTGGTTTGCGCTTTTATTGCCGCTTGCTATTCTTTATTGTTGATTATTTTTTGTAATATCTGAAGAAACACATTTTGCGCAGGCAGCGGACGAATTAACTGGTTTTTAAAATTTATTCTCGTGCTATAAGGTCGCGAAATAATGTGGGCGTTCACGCTAGGCAGTGTCAATTCGATTCGCCACTTAAGCTCAAGGGCCTTCGTGTGAGTACCGCTTTGCTATGAGCGCTTGAGGGTACGCGTCATTGATCTTGATGCACTAATTCAAGTGCAGTGTATGGTGACCCTGGCGGCTCCCCAGCCCATTTGCCTGACTACGGGGAACAGTTGACGGACTTTACCGCGTGGCGGTTGAGTCAAACCGGCCACTCGCACATCGCGCGCGCCACCTTGATAAGGCGGATTAGAGGCGACGCACAGGGAGTCGCTGCCTGGACTCGTGCGCCACTGGTAATGATGTTAGCGTATTGATCGCCTTGTCCTTGTGCAATGAAATTTCTTTTTCTTGTTGAAACAACTTGATTTATGTCATTCCCCCGGGTCGGATATGCAGCATGACAAACCAACCACAAACCTTACTGTAAAAATAAGACACCAGTACTTGAACGTAGCTTCAAATCATCCTGTCTAATAGACCATTCCATTTAGCGCTGTCTGTGCGGAACCATTTTGTTCGACCGCAGCGCCCTCTCCATATATCCGGGAAATTCAGCGGATTCGGCGGGGTAAAATGAGAGAGGGCACGCGCTCGACTCTGCTAGCAGACGACAAACCGGGAGGTTGCCGTTTTCCATCTTTGGGCTGTATCGGCGGGCTGTACAGAACATCGAACTCTCGCTCGTGGTTGCCGTTGTGAAGTGGTTCGCGTTCTTAGAATAGTTATGGCTACTCCAAAATCACCATGTAGCTCTCTGTTGTTCTATTTCTGTAAATGATCAACTAGCATATCTTTTTTCCGTTACTTAAAAAGCAGTTGAGTCAGCCGGCAGTACTACCCTCAACTACTGCATGTATTGCGGCAGGAGAGCACGTTTTTATTTATTATTTCAGACTTCCACTCATGGTCGCTAAAGGCCTACACCAGTACGAACTTTGTATAGTAAAAAAGGTATAGCAACCGGATTTACTTTTCGCCAGAGAGACCGGCCAGTCTGACACAGTCTTCCCTATTTTTTTTTAATTTGCACGCAGGCAACAGCGCAATTGGACCCTGTGGGTCTTTTCATCTAGCGTAGTATTACACGACAACTGGCATACCAAAATCTGCGCCTCTGCGCTTAAAAGTTCCAAAATGATGCGATTTTTAACACAGTTTGCACGCCAGCCGGACGCTATCTACAGCCCACTCGACGGAGCGGACGACATCTGGGGTCAGAGGGGCAGTGCATTTTTATTCTCTTTTACCTTCTCTGCTATGACCCTAATTGAACGCTCTAGAAATTGGCGGTTTTTCCTGGAGTAGATCGAGCACAAAAGCATCGCGTGAAAAACGATAGCTTTGACCGAGACACCCCGGAACAACTCAAACGCCTGTGCGACCTTTGTTTTTTGTCTTTAACCCACGGGAAATATTGTTTTCTAAATATATTCGTCATCGTTCTTTGCAGAAATGCCCAGCAGCAAAAGTTAGCAGGCGTCGATATATTAGTATAAGTATCATTTCAAAAGTGTCAACAGTTACTTAACTAGAAAAAGAAGCAAAGTTGGGACTTCTGGATAGAAAGGCGAGCTCTCCGAGATTGCCTATCAAGTTAAACAGATACTTTGTAAATGCATTCTAGAAGATTATCAGCGCTATCCAGAGCAGTGATCAAGTCACACTCGCAAGTTTTGTCTTTGTGCTTGGGGGCTTACGGCTCATTCATTTAGATGAATTACCAAACAACAATACCGAACCGTCATAACCTAAACCATGAGACATTGAGACGTGAAACAATGTACAAGAAAAGTAAACGTTTCCGAGATTTTGAATCGTCTAGTCTTTTTTTTTTTTTATCCCTGTCTCAGGGTTTAGATTATGATGTTTCCTAGACAGCTCTTGCATTTTTTTCTTCTTGCGATACAAACCTCAAAATTTGTTTCGTTGAAGGTAAATAAAAAAAAAACACTTTAGATTGCACTTTTTATTTGCGGAAATAACACTGAATGACGACACTTACTGTAAGCTTCAAGGCTTGTTGAATTTACATGAATCATGTAAGCCACGATAAAATGAGAAACAGGAAAATGCGGGTGAAATAACAAAATGTAAATTGTTCACTCTAGTTGACAGTAAACTTGTTTTCTTTTATTTAATAAAAAGTCATATTTTGTGGAATGTAGAGTAGATTGTTGCAAAATGTTTAAACAAAATATTGCAGTTCTGTAGCCTTAAGAGGCAAGCTCAATGGTTTGCTTGAAATACACGAGCATATATAGAAAAAATTTGCAGTTGGATGCCCATATAAATTTGCTTTAATGAGCATTTTAAGTAAACAAAGGAGCAGTGTACGATCGGCTAATTTATGGTCGGAGCAATGAGCTTAGTCGGTGAAATGTCTTGAACATTTTACTAAGATATTTTGTATTTATTAAATCCAAAAGAATCGTCAAATACAGCCTTGCAGACCTGGAATCTGAACGTTTTTTTTTTCGAATGGGCCTTTAAGGTTTGTATAAAGTATCTGAAGACAACGTTAAACATTAAATCATATTAAAATGAAGGAAAACTAAATTACCCGTAAGAAATCTTATATCTCAAGGCACAACTGAAATAAAGACAAAATAACACTAAAAGCTAAAAATATTTGAAAAAGTTCGATTGTTTTATCAGTTATTACATTTCAAATGTGTGATTCGAAGCCGAAAATGCTATGCACTCATTGTGTGATAATATATTTACAAACTTAACGTCAAGATATTTCTACTTGAAAATTTACAAAATAAAAAGCGTAATGCTCCCTTGCATTAAAGTATAGGATGTGAAAACACTGCAGTATATACAGATGCTAATTTCATTGAGAAAAAAACATTACTTCATGAAACACAAATATAATCGAGATTCTTTGAAATATTGAACAATACTTACAATAGTATCCACTTGCTCAGCGCCATTAAAACTCGATACAACTAACTTTTCGGCGATTGCAGAGCTTTTCTCTAAACGAAGAGAAAGTTGATCATTGATGTGAAGAATTTTTTCTCCGTTGATTCCTCTTGCTTCCAGGAGTCTTGGATAAACAATATACTCTGCGGATTGGCTCTGCGTTGAAGGTAATAATATTTTTTTTTGCAGGAGTGCATTTGTAAAAATATTAATTATTGCATGAAGTTTTTGTTTACGTTGTTCTAAAATCTTTTTAGTTTTTCAAAACGCCATGGTGATGCTAATTTTAGCTTAAAAATGTGACAATAGATAAAATGTGCAACACACAATGAAATCATTCCACAGAAGTTGCTTTAGCGAATATAAAACTTTTAATTATTCGGGATGCATAGCTGACTCGTCGCATTTAATACAAATAAAATTGGCTATTAATAAGCGATTTAAATAATAAATTCAACCCGACTACATTATCAAACTACCGACATCCCTGCTCCTCGAGAAAAATGTATGCCTTGTGAATGTATAAAGAAAGAAACAAATTTTTGAACCAGTGTCGTTTGAAATGTGTGTTTTACTTTAGCTAAAAACAACCCTATAATTATGTATATTTTGAATGCATTTAATGCACATATTTTTTCGTATTGTTTTTTGCATTCAAAATGCATTTTGTGAAATACATTTTAATACATTTCCAGGAAAAATAAAAGAGGACTGAAAATATAATCTAAACGACATAAAATATATTCCTACATGCACTATAAGTGTAATTGTGGCGCGTTCAATATATGTATTTCTCACTCGCACTAAAATGCATTATAGCATACTCTATTATTACGTTCTATACATTTCCTAAATAATCCTATTCAATATCCACCTCCCCTCAAAATTGCAAGACATCTAGTACATCAGATGCACAAAATAGTGCTCACTCATTGAATGTAACCCAGAGACCCCTCCCATGATGCTAGTCACACAAAAGAGAAGAGTAAACGCATTGAGCACTTCACACGCGTTGCAAATATAAACTTGTTTATTTTGTACTACCGGTAAAATGATAAACTCTATCTCCGCAGCCTTCTCGCGTTTTTTTATACTAAGCCATAAGACAACGTTTATTTTCATTTTACTACAAAATGCACATTTACGCTCAACACAAGACAAGCACTTGCTACAAACACTCACACGCGCGTCGAATAAAGAAAATGAAAAAAAAGAAACAACAGAGGAAACAGAACTAACAGAAACAGTTAAAGAGAATAAATAGTTTCCTCTGCACAACTTCTGGGATCCGAACGTTGCCCGGACGCACATGTCAGCTAAGATTAAGAACGAACTCAAGTACTAAAAAACGCTTTTCGAAAAAAAAGAAAATAACGCTTGCTGTGTGGTGTCGATGTTGAGCTGTCGACCATCCATTTTGGTCGGCGGCCAATGCCTCGACATTTAAGCCGATGGAGGCGGATTAGCGTTCGCCACTGGCAATGGCCGCCAACAAATGTGGTCGGTCTCCGCACCAAGTTTTTCGCCTTGCAATCGACTGGTCGTCATCCCGTCATCACGCGAAGGCCTCTAGATTCGCGATGGCGTCCGGCACAGCTGCTGACCTTCAGAGGGCACCGCAAAGTACCACGAGAGGTGCCGCAAAAGGTAGCCAGGCGGGCGGGAAGATGGGCGCTATGTTGATTTAACATCCGCATCATGATTGAAATCAGCTCCTCGGCGCTTGAAAAGGCACGCAAACGGGCGAGAAACGTACCCTGCGCCCTTACTCGTACATCCATAAAGATTTCTAGAAACTTTTCGTCGATGAGTTGGCTCCTTTCCTGAATAATAATAATAATAATAATAATAATAATAATAATAATAATAATAATAATAATAATAATAATAATAATAATAAATTTTTATTCAACATTGCAAATATTACCCAACCACTTGAGTGCCGGGTCTGGTCAAAGCAGCAGAGGCTTGTGGGACCAGATCCAGAATTTGGTGTGGCAGGCAGGATATTCGCACGGACTCACATCACGTGCACAGAAAAAACTCACACACACACATTTCGAAGTTTCATCAGAGTACACGCGAAAAGTCAGAGTTGGTGTTGTTGTCGTGTTTGCATAATGCTTGAAGATGAGTCATAAAAAAAGAACACTGAGTGGCACACACTTTCGCGCACGAAATCACGCAAAATGCAACAGGAAATATCGTATTGTAGACATGAATGTAACTTGCTGAGACAGGCAAATTCACTCAGGGTATGTTCACACAAAAATAAAATGCATAGGGTCAAATAAACAAATTTCACACAATACATCTACTAGTCATTTTGTGTGTCGAAAAAAAAATAAAAAAACGCTTCAGTAAAAAAAAAAAAGAATGACACGAGGGAATTAGCGATATGTAAAAACAAAGAAATCAGAGTTAAAAGCAGTAAAGTTCACTGTCTATACACGTCGGAGAACGAGCTCCTTAGAAATTTCTTTAGTGTCTTGTTTGAAGTAAGGAGAAGCAAAGAATCTGGTAATTCATTAAATAATTTTGGAACATAAAATGAGCGAGTCCTTACCCGCGGAGTTTGAAAACGCGGAGCAGATCTCAGATCACGAAGTGGACTTGACGACACCTTGAACTCACTTCCCCAAAAGCGTCGCCAGATAACAGTTTGGAGAAACAGTGAGTGAAAATAAGGTAACTCGATAGAGTTACCTTGTTAATTCTCTCGATTATTATTCTTATAATAATAATAATAATAATAATAATAATAATAATAATAATAGTAATAATAATAATAAAAATAAAAATAATAATAATAATAATGCATTTTATTTCCATCGATGATGCATCAATGGAGGAGACCATGGAAAAAAGCTGTGTCGAGACAGCTTGACGAGCCCATGGCCCCCTTATTGTCAATGAAATACAACTTGATGGTGCAAAAAATGGTACAAGAGCAAACATGGAGAAATTATACAATCAAAACACAAGCACTGTCTGACAGCACAAACAGTAAGACCATACTCTTATGGTTTCAAATCTAAAAGCACACTACGAAGTTCAGCGAAAGACATTTCTGCAATGTTAATTTGTTTTCCCTCTAGCAAATATATTATTTTAGGGAGCATGTATTTTAACATTTGATACCCATAGTTATTTTTGCATTTAGAAACTTTCCAGCATTCGACGTGTCGAGTAGTGTACGTAGGTATACGGCACTGTAGGGAGAAATATGCCCCTAGGAGCTTCGAACATTTACACCATACGATCAAAAAACGTATTGTATGCTTTTGATGAACAGACATGGAGCCCTCCAGGACCTTTTCAGCGAGGACTCAGACGTTTTCCGGCTAAGAACGGAGAAACTCACGGAGCCAACAGTAGACAGCAAAAACCAGTGTTAACAACCGTAAAGAAAGAACACAAAACCAAAACGTGGGATTTTGTCTTATTTTGGTGTTAAAATTAAAATGGATGCATAAAAGAAAACTTCTTATTCAAACATTGCTTTGATATTAGAAGTCAGGTTTTGTCGAAGCCTATCTCGCGTATTATTCGTCATTTTAGGCACCGGGGAAACAATATATTTTAATACTGAGCGAATCTAATTCATATTAACAACGGTGTGCTTTGAAATGGATTTCGATGATACAATCAAAGTAGTTATGCATTTAAATGTATTTGAGGTGTACGTAATTTGGATAATTTTAATACACATATTTTTGCGTACTTTCTGAAATACGCAAAAATATGTGTATTTAGAATGTGATACAATGGAGAATTTATTTTTAGTGTGCTCCAATGTACTGAAAACCACAAAATTTCCTTAAAGCACATTAAAATACATTTGGACATATTTCAAACGTATTAGTTTTCGCTAAGGGATGGCTCTGTCTTAAGCGGTTATTATATGGGATGTATATGAATTTTTTCGCGTTCTTCGCATTCAATAATATTTCTTATTTTCCTGATTTACAGATATCACTGTCCGCCAAAAGAAAATGACAGTTCGCCTCTTAATTTGATTGCGCCGATTGCAAATTACTACGAAGTAATTTTTTTTTTCAGTTGCGCACGGGTTGGCAAATATCATGATGAACTGACTTCATAAAAATTACTTGTTTGCAGGTATTTTTTCATGACGTCATATCAGAAAACTTTTGATTTGTCCTTTCACGTCCCATTCAATTCAATAATTTATTTTAGTTTTCCTGAGTAAAGGATGAGTAGAGAAATGTACTCGATGCTATGGAACATCACAATAAACGTTTTCTTCTTTGCATTTCTCAGATGATCTGTCGCAGCTGTCAAAGTAACTGTTTTAAAAAGATAGTGCCTTCTCCTAAATGTAGCAATTTTTGCAGTTCTCATGAGGACAAAAGTGGAAACAAGGTCTTCTGCGAAACTGTGTTTAACATCGCTAACATACAGACTTCTTCGAGCGTCATATCAAGACAGAATAAATACTCGCTACTCTACAGCAGGTGACGCTACTCAGCGGGAAAGCCGTAAAGAAAAAAAGCAAATAGCATCGGATGTTCAAGTGTGTAATTAATATTAACGCTGCTTGGCCATCGAAATGAAAAGCTGCAGAGTGTTAAAAGAGGGGAGTGCTAAAAAATATAAAACGGCTGAAAAAAGAAGCACGGACAAACATGTAGTCAGACAAGCACAAGGTGCAACGAGGACGCGGACCCAAGTGACTACCTTCCGAAAGGGGAGATTTTGCACCAGGTTAAATTAGCGAATAGAAGTCACAAGAAGAGATGATGTGAGTTTGGGTTTAATGCATTCAACTTTTAGTGCTCCAGGTGTATCGTAAAACGGATTAAAACATAGTTTTTTTATCGGACTACGTGAGAACCATGAATAATGGTTTAAGGAGTAACGCGCTATACATAATCTTTGTCTTGATTCCCCATCTGTGTAGCGACATCCATAAGTCACATTAGTGCGTCCAAAACTAGAACATGCAACGTCAGTCTGGGACCCCCATTTTAAATACCTTGTATCCGTCCTAGAACCAGTTCAAAATCGCGTCGCTTGCTTTCTAACGTCTCACTACTCTAGGTATTTAGTGTTACCGAAGTTAAACAAACTTTATCACTAACCCTTTCGTGTTCACGCAGGCGTGTCGCTATACGATGTCTTTTCCACAGGTTTTACTTCGATGTTCATCTACACAAATCATTCATCTTGCCATTTCATCGAATATCACCCCGCATTGATCCTCATGCCAAAAGTTGGCCTTCCTTTCACTCGAAATATAGCATTCGTAAAATATTTTTCCCGGCGACATCTGTGGACTGGAACGCCCTGCCCGAAGCCATCGTCCCTGTTCAAGGCACTGATTAGTTCCGCGAAATGTTAACCTCACAATATGTTTAACCCATCCCTTATGTAATACTTTGAATCACGGTTCTTGAGCTATCTTCATAAATACATATTGTACAAGTTTATCCTTAGACGTTTAAAATGAGCTTTATAATTTAATGTCAATGCCAATTAAATTACTTCCATACGAATTAAACTTTTTGTCTTGTTGTAAAAGTTTGAACGATCATGCCTGATGAACCAAACAAAAAAGCGAATGAAAACATGCATTTAATATGCGCGACGCCTCCATTGCCGAGCGACGTTAGGTTTAAGGTGAAGTGACTTAGGCACAGCCCTAAAGCGAGGCCTAGCGCAAGTACAGAAGAAGTGAATCATAGACCCCTTGAAGGTCATATGGAGGAGCGTAGATTGAATCCAGATGCTGTGGCTAGTCAGTTTTCCGGTGCCTTTCGGCAGCTGAGACCGCACGGTGTACCGTGTCCTTGTGGCATGTGGTATTCCCAACAAACGTTCCTGACGTTTGAAGTTTGAGTCTCAAGCCTTTCTCAGGATATCTTCTCGAAGATTGATCGTTTGCATGAGATGATAGCGGTGCCGGTCCCACATTCTTTACATTTGCGTCTTCACCATTTTACAAAAAATTCGTGCCCGTTGTCGCAGATGAGATTGCTTGGTAGAAAACTGAATAAAACAGATAAGGCCATTCGGAAGGTGAAATAAGAATATTCTTTGCGCCAATTTCGGGAACAAAAAACAGGTCGCAGTGGAACAAATGCCATGTTTTTCGAAAACTTTACCTAGATGATGTTAGATCAACGGAGTCAAGGGATCTAGCCTTGTTGCTCGAAGTAATATTCAAGCTGAGTTGTGCGATACTTCGCGATTTAATTCCGCAATACGTTTATTCCTGGAATTAAAAAAAAAAATGTATCGAATAATAATTGTGCAATAATAACTGTCTTTAAAAAAAAGGCTGTGTATTTTTTTATTTTTTTTTGTTTTAAAAATTGCCCAATAATATCCTCACATACTCATTATCACAATTTTTATTGAGTAGGAAAATACATTTCTTGCCGATATAATATAACAAGAAGAGGGCTTGACAGAGATGTGCGAAGCTCGCTCTTTCTGATATGCCTATCTTAAGTTTAAATCAGGCCGGTAAAGATTGATGGCTTCCATCCACATTTTTTTTCGAGTTGTTTCTCCCGTACAAGCTGCCTGCATCATGTAAATTTAAATTACTGTTTTTCTAGGCGTGAACATTTGAGTCTCTATATACATATTGAAGATTTCTATTTATAATGTTAATGTTAGATGCTACGGAAAAAAAAATTCACCGACTTTTTAAGAATTCCGGTTCCTTTCTTTGGTATGCGAAATTCAGCATATTTCGTTCCATAGTAAAAAAGCTGTTAAAGTGCGATAAGCGTCTACACCAGGATATTTTAGGAAACAGCTTGAACCGTCGACGAAAACCAGTATGGAAATTTGCGAAACAACACACGCGTCAGACCGGTCGTGGCATCTGTTTGCGTGTTGGGACATATAATGCTCCTTGTTAGTAGTCTTCACCAGCTGATGTTGCAAATATTTTCGCTGGTTATTTTAGCGGATGTTTGACTGTCTGCCAGCAATCGTTTCAACGTGGCGACGAACTGAGATACTGTCATGACTATTTACGTTCCGTGCGTGTCAATTCCGGTGAAATCTTTGAAGCGATTAGAAAGCTGAAACCTAAGTTCTCGAGCGGTGCCCATGACAGGCCATGTTTTATTATCAAAGGTTGCAGTGAATTGTTCATTCCGATTCTGAAACATATATTTAATCTTTTACTCACTTCTGATACCTTTCCGTCACTTTGGAAGAAATCGGTGGTTGATACGATATTAAAGAGCGATGATGCATATCTTGTTTCAAATTATCGCCCAATTTTCTTGCTTTGTGGTTTTTCAAAGGTTTTCGAGCTTGTCATTCGAACGCGAATGCTCTCTTATTTCCTCCAGAAAACAACTCCTTTAGAGCATTGATGTATGAGTAATCGGTCTGTCGAGACTAATTTCTGTTCATTTTTAGAATTTTCTGCACCAATTGTTATGGATAGAAGACAAGTTGATTCAATATACTTTGATAAGTCTAAAGCGTTTGACAAAGTCAGTCATCCGTTACTATTGCGCAAGCTGTTTTCACGTGGAGTGTGTCATGAGCTATGTGAATGGTTAGACAGCTATCTTTCTTAGCGCTCTAACACTGTTCGCGTTGATGATCGTTTCTAAGAACTCTTTTTTAAAACTTCCGGTGTTCCTCTGGGATCAGTCCTGGGCCCTTGTTGTTCCTGATTTTTATAAATGATATTGTGTCTTGCGTAGATACGTCTGAGCTTTTACTTTTCGCTAATGACAATAAGTTGCTCGAGATCATTCATACACATCAAGATTACGATATCTCACAAAATGACGGCTCAAACAGCCTTCAATGGTGTAAAAAAGGAATCACTTGTTGCTTAACGTCGCAAAAACCAAAGTGCTTTCCTTGGGCCGGCAGGCATGCTGCTTTGACTTTACTTATTATCTTGAGGGATCGCCAATACGACGTGTACCTCTCGTAAAGTAAGTATCTTGGCGTGTGTGTTGACTGTGCATTAACTTTAAAAAATCATGTGTCTTTACTCGTTGGAAATGGTTATAAAGTACTAGAAATAATATCTCGCTTGACGCGTAATTTTAATCAACCCCCTTAATCATCTACCTTTTTAGTTCCCTACTGAGGTCATGACTAGAGTTTGCTACTGTCATATGGAACTCGAGATCCAATACACAGGCTTTCACAATAAAAGTGTTCAGAAAAAGGTTATCCGAATTGTTTACAATAGATACTTTGAGAGGCGCTTTTACTATAATTATGATGATGAACTTCAAGTATTTTCACTTTCACTTCTGTTTACAAGGATATCTGTTCGAGACTTCGTTTTTCTGCACAATGTTGATAATGCTGCATTTGATTCTCCGCAACTCCTTGGAAGGGTGAACTTTCATGTTCCTTGCCGTGTAACCAGACATTTTGTTTGCTTCTATGTTCATTCAGTGTGCAATGCCTCACCTCTCTCTAAGATGCAGTCACTATATAACGCCATCGCTCCACCACACCTCGATATATCTGCAGCTGTTACAATGTTCTGTCGCCATTTGGATAATCGTACATTTGTCTCTTAATTTTATGTGCGTTTAGAATTTTGTGTTTGTTTTTTTGGTTTTATTGTCTGTGTTCGTGCACCTAGGGGAATATCGATGTTGTTTTTGGGCATTCAAAATAAACAATATTATTATTATTCTTTCCTAAAATAATTTTCCAGTCTGTATCATGTTCTCATTCTCTTCTTCTTTCTGCTAAATATATACTTATACCAACACACTTGCTATGAATATTTGGGTGTAAAAGGTTTCACAATGAGGGCCTAGTAGTTTCTTTCTTGAGTAGCTATGTTTCACAAGGATTTGTTTTCTTCTATTACGTAATTAATGGTTATGTTTGAGAAGTCTGACCTTCTGCCTGAAGTTCACTCGCCTAGGTAGTGTTAGCGCGCGAAATTTGCAGTCAGTACTTTTTGCCAGTCCCGTTTAAGTTTTTCCTAGCTGTTGTGTTTTACAGTCTGGCGCCTCTGAGAGGCCTTATTTGGAGAAACCTTTTACCAAAAGAGAAGGCGAATAGTTTGGACGTACACCTATCATACAAATTCAGTAATTTTCGGTCACGGTCATAAATAAATAAGAAAACTCTGGTTGTGAATACTTAGTGAAGGCTCTAGTTTCAGTGTATTTCGTATAAATAATGATTCAGTGGCCTTGTATGTTTTACTATTTGCCTATGAAAAGATCTGAGGTGTTTAGATATAAACGTCGTTTCATATCGGCTTCGATTACACTGTGCTCCAAATTCGAAGTAAAATCCGAGCACACTTTTTTGTAGACGCCGCCAAAACTGAGCATTATATTGGTGCTTGATTTTAATACAATCATATATTTTATTAAATAAACGTGTTGATGGTTAGTCGAATGTTTTCTTTATTATGTATTTATCAGCCTCGGCGGATATTAGAGGAGGGAATACTCGCCATAGTAGGTTGAATTATACACTGAAATAGGTTAATTAATTGTTTCAAATATTTTAATTAAGGTTCACGTTGCTGTACTTTCAAAAATGGTATTTTTATGTCATAGTAACTAAAATAATTTGCGAGAATGTATCTATGTTTTAAAATATTAGTTGGCCAATTGCCGTGTTTTATCGGTCGATTTAAAAAGTGCGCTTTAAAAGAGCGCCACAGGACCTGCCTGCAATGGGGCATGAAATAGTGCCGTAATCTTTTATATCATTTCATCACCATCTCCGCAGAATGTCCTTGCAGAATACGGCGACGACAAATGCAACGACGTGACTGAAGCGACTACGTTACTATTTCGAGCATCATTGTGGGCAGGGTACGTGACGCTTTTTTGAACGCTCTTTCTAAATCGGGTGGAAGAACGCGAAAATGTTTCAATCAATATCTAAGGAAAACATTACTTTTTCGCAATATGTATAAATTGGTCCTGTCTATAATATTAATTTCCGTCAGTGCTGTAACTGTAATATGAAGCCTAAAACATATATTGAAAACGTTTACTAATATATTTTACCTAATTAGTCAACTTAACCTGACGAGTATCCCAATACCTAATGTCCGCCGCGCCTGAGAAATAAATGGCACTAACATAACTCGTCTAAAACTTACCCCGAGTTTTTAAAATATTAGTTCGAATTAAAATTTCAAGTGCCCTTTGTATCAGGCAGACACTTTCTGTATTTCTTGTATATGGCAATATTTCTGGAATAAGACTTAAAATCTCCCTGACCTACATGATGTGTTTGTTTTACATTCCGATTCACATCGCTGAGGTGTTTTCTGTTTTAGGCAAGCATTCTGCTGCCCGCAATTATTGTGCTATATATAACTACTCTTCTTGAATTGCAATTCGTATCTTCGTAACCTGTGCTTGTTTTCGCATAAGTAAGTTCATGGGAAAATAAGGCAAAGTATACGACTACCATATTTATAAACAGAATCGCTTATTTTAATGCTGAACGCCACAAGTGTTTCCGAGTGAATCCCGGCGATATTGAAATGAAGGATTTTAAAAGATTTCTATTAATACGTTTTCATTTTTTTTGTTCCTCATATGGCATTTTTAATGTATCTTTTTTCTACATCCAACAGGAGCGCACAATACAATCCAACAATTTCTTCGAGTAGCTGTCGCCTCATTTTGCGCAGAGTGTCTATGAAGTTCGCCGTTTCGAATGAGGTAGTAAGCTCGTTCATTTATAAAGCCGGGGAGAAAAAAAGACAACCGATAAATACGCGACGTGACTCTGTGCATACCATTAGATTGCAAATTATTTTGCTCGGTGGTTGAAATAATTTAGATTGAATTGCCTCAAAGAAAAGCAAACTACAGACTAGGGTACCTTAAGGTACATTTGGTGTAACATACATGCTTTTTTTGCATTTATTATCCTTATAAAAGCGTACAATAGCCCTCTTAAGCATAAATCATAAAATGCTTATAATGCATATAATAAAGCAGGGAATGTTTATAGGGCATACACTGCATGTAATGAAACGCCGTACTCCTTTCTTTCCTCCATGTCGCCATATGCCTGGGCAGGACATGTCATCAGAACCGCTTTGGTTACCATTGCAAGAGCCGCAAAACAATGAACACAAGCACTTGCTCAGAATGTAACCGATATAGTCTCATCTCCACCAGAAACCAGAACCAGATCCTGTCGGGTCGGAGACTGATGCTTAATCACCTTTGCAAGCTGAACGACTTCCTGTATGCCTAAACTCAGCTCTATGCCCCTCGCCTCGTACTAAAATTAACGCATGCTCGTGCTCTACACACTACATGGTTATAATGTAGAGGAAGGTAATCTATAATACATGGAATAATCAATTTCATGCATTACAGAGGTTTGAAGATAAAGGACATGGACATTTTAGGGGGTTCACTTGGCTTTACATTATATACAACAAAGAACTACTGCGAGTTTATTGAATGCCTGACTTACGGGGTTAGGTCTACTTTCAGATGGCGCATGCTCTAAATGCATCAATAAGTAACAGGAGCAATCGTCGAAAGAAAAGACACAGGAAGGGAACACGAAAATCAAACAAAGCGCTGACTCACCTGAGCGAAGGCCTTCCGCGATCGTGGCAAAGATGAAGAGAAAAGCAAGAAGTACCGACATGTCTTTTGAGGGCTTATGACCAACCACGACTTCAAAGGTATACTGTCGCCTTGGTATGGTCAAGGTGAGCTTTACTGACACCAGTATATATATATTCAGAAACGTTCCCGGGTGTTGAGCAGTCAACTCGAAATCAGGATGATGAGGTGTTGTTTGTCGCTGGGATGTGTGACATTTGTAAAGGTTTCACTGCAGCTTGTCATCTCAGGGCTAATTCTCCACTCCCGATTATCTCTAGTAGACGTTGCTGTGTGACAGGTTGTTTGCCGACCTTTGCATTGTGTCATCCATCTTCTTTTTTTCTTTAATGTCGGTAGTGTCTAACGGTACAAGGTTATCTCAGGTGTGGAACTTTCCATTAACGCTGTTTCCACGCAAGTACCCTCTCCCCCCATTCACCCCCCCCCCCCCCAAAGATTCGTATCTCGTCGTTGGAAGCGCACTGGATTTGGAGACGATGGCCTTCGTAACTACAGTGCACTCTACCTAACCTTATCCTCTTAAAATATCTTAGATTGCAGCCTCCTTTTGGCATTCAAATGATGGATGGTGGCCACAGGGGAATGATGGAGCAGGGTCGTTCTAATGTGAATTACCCCAACTGATTCGATATACTAACTCTTTTGGCCTAAAAGTATGTAGCGTTTGAATCAAAATTAGCCATCCAAAATAGGCCCAGTTTTTAAGATCACAAATAAAGCGAGTTCGCATGAGAAAAAAAAATTGACTGCTTTATAATGTTTTTTTTTAAATAATAATTAGTTCGCCACTTACACTCTTGCTTTATTTTCGTTTCTTTTACACGTGATACAAAAGTTGTACAATGTTATTTCCATTATGCTTGCTGAGAAATGTAGGAACGCAGACTGCTGCTCCACTGCGGCAAGGGACATTTGACAATACCTAGTGCCTCCAGTTTATGCCAAGTAATATAAAGGTAATAATTTTTAATATTTTGGTCAAAACATCGGGGGTAAATTATATACATTATCGGGGGTAAATTATATACATTTGAACAACATTTCTATTTTTGCATTGTGCATACATTCCTTACATGCTGAGCAAGATCGTAAAAATAGAACAGGTTCAGTCAAAAAAGAAAATAAAATATGATAGTAAATAGAGAGAAACTAAATACCAATGTTGTCCGGGCCGCTCATATTACTTATGTCTGTTTTTCTTCTTCACAAACCCAGGAACATAAAAAGGCATTGCGTACAGACTACTGTCTTAAAACGTAGTAAAAATAGCGTACGAATGTTTACTCCGTTCAAACCTTGATCGTGCTGCTGCAATGTGAATCCCCCCCCCCTCGCAAAAAACGGAATATTTCCACTCAGATACATACCATTCATAGATGTGCCACCCGATATGTACGGCCTAGATAAGAAAATATGCGAGTGTCATGGCTACACGATTTAAATTCTTGGCTACATCTATTAGCAACGTTTCGTCAATGTTCACGCCTTTGTCTCTTTTTCCCAAGCTACAGAAACATAATCCCGACATCAGGAGGCACCTTTTGCAAAACCTTTTTCGTTATCCTCGTAGGATAACTCCCACTGCGTGCAATATTTTTCTAACTTTCTAACACATATAAACACTAAACAATAATGCATTTAATACACTTATTTTCAACTCCGTGCTCAGAATTAGCTTCCCACCAGATCGTGTTCAGTGCGCTCTCAGGCGTGTGTCTCTCTCTAGTAAGTTACAGGTCAAGAAGGTAGCGGCAAATGCCCCTCAAAGGGAATCATATATCCCTCCGCCACCTCCTCATCCATAATCGTCCCATCGTTTCCGTGACGTCGCGGCCAACGCGCGAGGAGGGTGCTTTTTCTTTTTGAGCATATTTGCTTTATCTTTCGACTTTGACTTAGCATTGTGGAAGCCACGAGAGGGAGATTAATTTCCCCCCTCGAGGGAAACAAATACGACTTTTGGGAATTAGGTTCCCCTCCGATGGAAACAAAGGCTGCTTTCAGGGGCTCGGTTCCCCCTCCGATGAATATAAAGGTCGCTTTCTTAAAAAGTGGGATCGGAGACAAGCGGGAATTTACTGAAGCGGAACAAGGGGCGTTTCCAGTGAAGTCTTTCGCCTGCGGAGGGATTTTAAACAGGCGCGTCACGCTTGAGGGAGGAGGTTCTCCTTCCTTTTTAACTTGTAACCGACTATAGTTGGCTTTATTCTACTAAACCAAACCGAAGATCATTAGCACATAAAAAAAATTGTCCTTTAACCTTCCTGCGCGTGAGCGCTTTCTTTTGGCTCATATACATTGATGTTCTCTTTGTTATATGTGAGTGGGCCTGTTGCCAAATCGCATTGAAGTTTTTATTTCGTTCGTTTATGTTTGAACTAAAAACACGGGTTTATTACGTATTTATCTTGTAAAAATATATGAATTAACACACTAAAATAGAATAAAGAATGGCAACTTTAAAATTCGCTTCTTTCTGTAGTGCAATTTCGTCATATCATGCACAGAACTTTACTCTATTGGAACTGTGCAAATTCGTACACTTTTATATGTATGTTTATAGCACGATTAAAAATAATTCCGTAATTTTGCAAAGTTTTATCACGCTAAAAACGAAAATAAACAAATTTTAATTCATTCATGGATGTTAAATGCGCTAGCCGGAACAATGATTCAATGTATAAGCTCTTTAAAAAATTTGTTTGAAAAACACAAGCAGGTTTTAATATGTGGCAGGCTGTTCTAGCTCACTGGTGTTTCTCCGGGTGGCATATTAACCTTTAAATTTTACACCATATAAAACTCTCGCCAACAGAGTGTGGGACCTGAGCAAAACCATTATCGTATTATCCGGACTATAGCAATCAAGGCCAAATTTAGGGTAAAAAATGAACTTTTTAGCTTAGGTACTCTGCACCCGGTGCATAGTCCGCAGGGCGTTCATAGTCTGACCTTAGTGGCTAGTCCGTGCGTAGAAATTAGCCTACACAGTGCACGTTGAAAAAATGCCGGCTCTCGAAGAAGGTTGTATTTTACATAAATCAACATTAATATGCTCCGTTAAGCATAAAAACCTTCACGTCTGTTCAAAGTGAACGATCTAGAAAAAACAAACCCTTGTACAGTCTGCACCTGTATATAGTCAGCATCGGGTAAAATGTCATATTTTCAACAATAATAGTCCGTGGACGCTAGTCCGGAAAATACGATCAAGGAAAAGCTAAAAAAGGGGGTCACTTATTATTTATTTATTATTTGTTGGGTAATATTACACTCTGAGTTCAGGAAATATATGTGGAACAAAAAACCTCAACATGGTTTTTCTTTTCGTTTATTTACAGAAACGCCTCTGTGCCCAAACATCGTAGGTGCGAAGTGACTTTCTTGAAATAGCATTTTATGATATAGCACAAATATATAAAACAAATATCAAAATCAAAAATCATAAATTATCCAAACACAGCAACATACAAGGGAAATTTAGTACACGATACAGTGAGAATTCGCAAACATTTTTACTATAATGTTGATGACGTCAGAACGCAGATCACTCCCGCCATGTATAGGTGTTGCAAAGTATCAGATTGCATGGTTGTTTCGATGATTTCATTTTTAATGTTGGTCACTCTGGCCTAACATGTTTGATATGTATTTAGGTATTGGAATTTACATCTATGACTATTTTAGATGGGTGCAAATAATGAAGTCCAAAAATACTCTAGAAGCCGCGCGAAGACATAATAACTGTGGTAACAAAAACGGCTTGACACAACAAAAATAACAATTGAATTAAACGTTTCGCCTCCCATGCGGGAGGCATTTTCAGTAACGCAAAGAGCAAATGAGAGTCGCATGAAAAGTTCGACTATTTAGGCATGAAGTTTGTGTACACATCCGGCAGGGGGCCACGGTCCTTGTTAACCAGCGATGAGTCACTTCCGCGTTTGTAGTTCTGGATGAGCCAAGATTCAAGCAGCTTTCGCGGTCTCCACCTTTTCTCCCTCGCCAAGGTCGATGCCTTGTCAAAGTCAAATTGGTGGCCTCACGTCCATGCGTGGTCGACGAGTTCGGATTTGAAGCGGGTGGCGTTCGTGGAATTGGCGATGTCCCGTACGTGTTCTTTTAGTGATGTTTTTCTTTTCATCGCGTCTCTTCAATGTAGGAAGCGTCACATTCCTTGCACTGCACCTGGTAAATCACGCCCCTTTCTGTCTCTGAAAGGATCGGGTCTTTTGGCTTCGAGATAACGTTGGCAATTGTTCTGTAGGGTTTGTATACAGTTCGTACCCCCAACGGCCTAAGCGCGCGTCCCAATGCCTCCGAAACCCCATTAAAGTACGGGATGCACACGGCGTCACGTGTTCCTTCGGCTCCATCCGAGCGCTGTCGGAGTCAGGGTTGGAGAGAAAGAGAGAAGGAGAGGGAGAGTGTAGAGCGTGCGACGCTCCCAGTGGTCCGGAACGCTGACGTCAGCACGTGTCAACCTTTCCCCTCTCCAAGGCGCTGACAAACTGACAGACGCAGTCGGGGCCTTGTCAAAAGGAGCGTTTTCATTTTCGTCCAAAATTCGTCGCGTCGCACATCTGTCGTCTAGCTACAGAGGAGGACGCGCCGCGGAGCGGTGAAATGCGGGCGTCCTAACATTCCACTCTGCTGTCGCCGAATGTTATTCACTCTAGGTTTCCGTGGTAGCGGTGTGTGGGCTGTGATGTCTCTGTGTAGCTATAACGACGAATGTGGTTCCCTCCACGAGTGATATTGATGTGGTTCCTTCCACGATTGCCATGGATCTGGTTTTTGGACGAGTGATATAGATGACCACATCGAAGGGCGTCGACGTACCATGAAAAACAGAGTACGAAGAAGCTGTGAAAATCGTTTCAGGAAGATTCATTGCTAGAGTCTTAGGGAATGCGTTAGCACGACCCTTGAGAAAGGTCGTGCATGTCCCACTTTGAGAAACGCAATTACACCGAGTCGAGAAAAGCTGAAAAACGAAAAACAAAGACGAAGTAAATGGAAAAGTCAAAACATAAAAGTGAACAATTAAGCTTTACCGTTTCTCAAATGGGGATCTGCATAGCGCTTCCATGGGTCATGCTGATGCATTACCTAAGAATCCACAAATGAATCTTCCTGTAAGTTGTTTATATGTTTATTTTAGACAGTGTTTAAAATGTGATAGTTGCAAACATTTTTTTAGGAATATTGTGACACTATCCGGAAGCAAGCATATTGCCTAGGGCGGTAATTTTTTCTTCCAGGCTATATATTAGTTCTTCAGGGAGTGAAAATATTTAATGTTTCTTTCGATTAAGATTGTAACTGGAGGCATGGCATTAATTTTTTTTGTCTTTCGGCATTAGGAAAGAACACCCAGATGCCATTTTGGACAAATATCGACGCTAAAATAGTCATTTGTAGAATTTGACCAAATACCATGTATGCCAATACTGGCCACTCCCGCGGATCGCGGGCGAAAAGTGACCGCAGTGCCCCTGGCGACCTCGGAGTCTTCGCTAGGAGAAGAATTCTCCACAACGCATTGGTTTTGCCTATCTTCGTGCAAGCTATCTTCGTGCAAGGTAACCAATGAAAAAAATCTGTCACGGGTATTCGCTGCTTTGAATCTTAAAGAATAGGTGCCACCTCATGAGTCAAGGACATTTTCTTCGCGTGGGAAAGATTTTACAGCTTGTAGGGTGCAATTTTCGGGTTCTCCTGAAAAAAACCACTATGTCAGAACTTACGTCTGCCAGGCAAGACACGAATGTACCTTCGCCCTGTTTCTTTGAAAATGGCCATGCAAAAAATGTTTTAAAACATTGCTTCATTTCAACTTTACTGTGCATATCGATCAATTCGTTTTGTTGTAGCACTTTCAATTTCTCATAAATGTATTGCCTAAAAGTCGTTTCGTCGATATAGGCGAGCTGGCTATATCCTGATCGTCTCCGGATGAAGAAGCAAAAGGCAATCTCGAACCACGTACCTTACTGCGATTTCGGTATGCTCTGAAAGAAGACGATTGTGCACATGCAAAACTGACGCTATTTCTCGGAAACTAATAAAAGCGGAGTTACAAAAAGAACACCCGATGGGCGGTCGGGCACCTCCTTCTATTTTGCAAAGCCTACTTTCTTTTTATGTTTGAGGCGATGCTACGCCAACGTGGTCTTTTTTCCTCCTGCGTTTTATGTTTTTTGTTTGCTTTTTCTTTATAGTGCTTACTTCATGTTCGAGCCATCGCGTATTTTGCTTTGCCTTGTTTGGCTTAATTTTTGTTTTCTTTCCTTCGTTTCGTCGCTTACTACCACCGGTTCGTCTGCTACGCTATGTCTGGACTAGAGTCACTGTATGGGTTCCCAGAGTAACGAAACTCCGAAAGTTCGTTCTAGAACCGAAGCGCGGCGCTGAAACCGAAACCATGGCGCCGCTATCTTGGGTCCACGCGTCGACGGGAGTTATGAAGGCAATAGTGACATGCATTCGAGCGTGTTGAAAAAGCTGGTTCATTCCGCTATACGGGGAATGAACCAGCTATAATCGGCACTCACCTCACGAAACTTGCTTGTTGCTGTGGGCTCAAAATCTTTCCGTTTTACTATGGCCAGCCAAGCCTTCTTCCTTCGCCTTGCGGTTGCGTTCTTTCCAAACGGGATCCGGAAGAGTCTCTTTCCATCGTCCGACCTGCTGCTGCAGCCAAAAACGCAACAAGCAGGCAATGTGCTACTAAGTACATAACCTCCTTGTTTATTGACGTCGGTAACCGCGCGGAAACGACGGCGCGTAAACGCGCGTTCGGTGAGCAGTTGTTTGCTGGACCCAAGATGATGGCGATTCGAGCCGCTTGAAGTGCTGATGGAGGTGAGTCTAGCAGTGCTTGTGTCACGTGATCGCTACCGTCCAATGATGCTCACCAAGCAAAACATGATCGGCTAGAGTAAGCAAGTTGTCGGCAAAACGCAAAAAGAAAAGGAATGAGTTACTCTGGGAACCCCTACAGTTACTCTAGCCTGGACATTTGGAGGGCCGTTGGCAACTTTCTTGTTGTTGTTCTTGTTGTTTTTTCACTGTCGTCTGTGATAACCTCCTATGTTCGCCTTCGATTGAGTTTCTCATCCGAAATTTTCATATGTACTTTTTAAAACTTAAAAATTATATTAAGAAGTGTAAGCTCGTTATACATTTCTATTCGCATTTTATTTCAGCACGCGGTCACGTCTGCTATGAGTCATCGTTGGTTGATCAACCGGCCGCCTTCGGGCATACACCAGCGCATACTTGGAGATGGCAGGCATGCCATGTGCCAGCCATCTCCACAACAAAAGCAAGTTTTTGTGACATGTGGTAGAAAATCCTTCTACCGCTTCCCGAAGACCGAACAAACGTGAGTAATTAAGTTACATCAAATTAAACTGGAAGAGCTATTCAAATCTGGCTTCAACGTCGCCACTGACGCCTCAACAGACGAAAATTTTCCAAACAAAAGTTCAGCTGAAAACGCACTTGAGGCCGCTGATCGACACTCAAACAAAAGGCACAGTGTGCAACGATTGCCTGGACACGTACGCGAACAAGTACTGAAATGTGCTTTTGAACTGCTGCGCCAAGCGAGCAAACAAACAACCTGCCAATGTCACTGGGAAAATAAAAAAAATAAAAAGGTCACACACTGCGAGCACGTAGCTGATTGCAGCTCTTTTGTTCATAGTTCCCACCAACGACGCGAAAGCAAATAAACAAACGTGTAACGTGCAGCTAAAAAAAAGTGAAGTTTTTTTTTTAAAAATAATTTCGTCGTGTTTCTTCCGGTTTGTTTGTTGTGGACTCAACACCGACGGCGAGCACCACCTGCTAATTTTCAATGATGCTCCATACCGACGGCCCGTGCGATCGTCATCGTTGAAGGAGGTCTTAGCTGGGTGATTTGTATATTTTGCATCGTGTGCTAACTTCTTGGTTTCATTCGCCGTTGCTCGCGACTGTTCTCCATTTTTTTAAATTTTCGTCTGGGATGGGGACCCCATGTTTTTGCAAAGTTCGGAAAGTATTTGCACGGTCATTTTTTTGTTACTTTTTGCTTTTGTAATACTGCAGAGGCTGGTGTGCTTGCTCTGGTAATTTTAACATATTGTTTGCGCACGTTTCAATAATCACCTATTCAGGTAAGAAATTGTGACAACGCAGTTTGTAACGGATAAAGAGAAACTTGTTACGACGTAGTTCGAGTCGCTAAAGGCCTTTTTTCTGCTTCCCAGATGCGCTTCAAACGTGTGTGGTCCCCCTGAGTGGCGTTTGAGACCTCTAAATAAACTGCTCTATCGTCGCTTATGCGCGCGTTGTTATATGTTTGTCGTTGCAGTTGCGATCAGTGGATTCCGCTTTGCAAACGGGCTGACCGTAATGAATTGTTTCAGCTGTTAGGCTGATGAAACGGGGCTCGAAAAGCTCGAGGACGTCGCAGAGCCTATACTTTTCTATTCCGTCGTCTGATTCCGTACACTCCGAGTCCGCTAGAGGCGCCACTGTCACGTTCGCCGCCGCTCCCATAGTTTTTAGGAGGAGTTTCCAGTATTGGCGAAGCTATATCGTATTTGGTTTGACTCTGCGACGTTTTTAGTGCCTTACCGCAAACGGTAATGCTCGAGATGCGTGTAAGCATTCTTTTTTTCAAATCCAATGTAACTCTAGGATGCTTTCGAATTTGTGATGTCATATTTTAGTAGTTAAGAAAATAATACTCATTGGCGTTACATTCAATCATTTAATGCATAATGGGTGTTTCACAAAGTTTCTAAAAAATCCTAAACATAGAGGGATGAAGAAAAGTAAATTATTACCTAGAACGAACCGCCAGCCACGGCGGACATCAAGGAGTACAAAAAAAACATTCTAATTGGCTAGATATTAACCTAAAAAATGGTAATGAATGTTTTACTTAGTAAAAATAAATATGATTTCAAAGAAAACTTGCTAAGTATAATCTAAGACCAGTACATTATATAATTTCAAAAATATATAAGGCACTAGGAACAGTTTAAGGCGATAAAAAAGTGCTATATTTTGAAGCATTTATAGGTTTAAGTGCCTTACCGCAGCGCATCTTTCCGCCCTTGGTCCTGCTCCCTGGTGTCCAAGACGCGAAGTTATCGCCTCGCCTCTCTCTGCCACTGGTGAGAAGGAACCTTGGCGCAAAAATGCGCTCCAATAGGAAAGCGAAACCTAGAAATGCTTCCAAATATGTCGTTCGAAGTGTTAGCTACACTGGCCGAGGTTGAGCAGTTTTGCGTGGCCCTCATAATGTGCCGTGGTCATTATGCAAACCGTGCTCATTATGCGACACGCGCGGCGGCGCCGGCGGAGCTCCGCATAATGAGCACGGCTCGCATAATGAGCACGGCTCATTATGAGAGCCACGCGAAGCCGCCGCCGCGCCCGCCTCGCCCGCCTCGCCGGTCTGAGCTATCCAGAGGAGTGACGTCATAGCCGCGGCAGACACACTGGCGCCGCAGCGTGCCCAGCTGTGCGCCTCCGTTGCGCAGTAGCCAAGTCTGACGCTGCACCGGAGCCGCTTGATGGCGCCTCTCATTTTGTGCGCATGAGCTCACGCTACGTATATCCTGGCATAGCCGAGCTAAGCCACCGCAATTCTTTTTTGTTCGAACGCGGTAAACTTTTGCTTTTCGAAATTTAGTTTATTTATTGGTTTTTGATGATGCTTAGCAAGTTTACATTTTAATCGATATATAGATATATTAAAAGTTTCGCGTTTTCGGTTTTTATTTTTTTCAAAATTCGGCGTACTTTTTTCGGTGTTTATTTTAAAATCAAAATTTCGGCTTTTTTTTGGTGTATATGTATTCCCAAAAAAGTTTATCGTTTTTTTTTCGGTGAATATGAAATAAACACCATCGGACAACGGATCAGATTATCCTTGTAGTTGTGATATTTCTAATCACTCAAAGAATAACGACACATATACATACGTGGTCTTCGCTACAACTTCTGTCAGGACACACCTCAAAACTGCGGAATTCGCGCGCTTAATCTTCAGCGCGCTTGTTTTTCCTTCCCATTCTGACGACGTGACTGTCTGAGGTGATGAACGTACAGAACACAGCGAAATGGCAAAAAAAATCCATTGTAATTATGTTTTTATTTACAGGGAAGTTTGAGAGAGGTGTTATGAAAGGTATTAACGGCTTTCCTCGATGTCCTCTGAAGTGCATGAAGCGAAAATCTTATACTAGCCCGCATCCGAACATGTTTTTTTACAACCGGGAGTTTAGCACACTAAGCCCGATCACAGATGTCCCGCGAAGGCCAATCCAAGACCCCTTTTGTTGCATGTTGGACCTAGGAAGGGGGCAATCACGAAGACGTCGCACAATGTCGAACCTTGCAAAGCCCTCTTTCTCTATCTCACCCCCCCCCCTCCCCACCCAACTCGACGCGGACCGAAACAACTGACCTTTTTCGGGTAAAACAGAATTTTAGAAAACGGATTTGACGTACTTTTATCGGTTAAAACCGAAAACGCCGAACTGACCTTTTTCGCTTAAAACCGAATTTCCGAAAATGGATTCGGCGTACTTTTATCGGTTTTACCGGTTTAAACCGAAAACTCCGAACCCTAGATATATTCAATAGTTAAAACGTTCATTAAAATAGTTATTTTTAGGTAATTAGCATGCTATTGCAATCCGGGATTCAGTCATGCTTGGCAGCATATTTTCGAAGGTTTTTTTATCAACCACACTATTTTAATGAATTTTTAAAACAATCACGGAAACACCCGGGATGTAAACTAGATCCAACACGTATACAAGCTTATTTGGATAAAGTTTATATTATAAATTTCTCCGTAAAGTCGGGGAAAAACATTTTGAACCATAGGAGTGGCCGCAATTATGCTTTGGTGAAACCCCTGACGGCGCGGCGCTTGCTGTTAAGGCTAGCGCAGGGACACCAATTCTATCACTTGCTTCAGCCGCACTCCGATTGTCGGCACCTTTTCGCGTGTTGTCTTCGGAAGCATCCAGGCTTAAAAGTCGTGCTTGTGAATAGTCCCTTTAAATAAGCACCTGTGAATCAGCGTGTCGGGCGAATAGAATTCCCAAACACGCGACACGTACCATCGCAAAAGCTAGCGAGATCCGGGAATCCTTCTCCCCTAGGTACTTGGAGGATAGTTCTGGAGAACATCGTGTTTTAAAAGACCAATATAAAAATACAGCTTGTCTGTCAGGGTCCTCATTTACCGTAGCTGCATCCGTCATGTGTGTTCTATTGTTTCTCTAAAGGACGGAGCCTTCCGGCTAAAATTATATTTTTATTAAATTTCTGTTCGGTACATTCCTTTCGGCACTATCGCTGTTCGGCGCTCCTAACATAGGTGCAATTCGTTCCACCCGAACTTCCAGCCTCTTTACACTTCCTCTGCGAGCAGGGTGGAAATTATGTCGTCGGAGCGCCGAAAGTGAGATCCGTCTGACGCAATGATCGCGGCCAGTTCATGACGCAATTGCGGACATTTTCCCAAAAATTTCGTACTGTCAAAAGAAAGGAGCGCATGTTTTCGCGAACACTGTGTTGGTCGAAGCGACGTTAAACTGTAGAGACGTGGAGCTTTTTGTTATTCAAAATGGGACCAGGATAAATTGCATAGGCTTGTGAAAAACTGCAAAATGCTGCTTTGCAAAGCTCTTAAACAACGAGTAATACTGAAACGTTCTTGGAATAGAATAATAGGTTGGCTCAGATACATTATTAGTTCGTTTCCAATCTTTCTTCCTTAGGTCCCCTGAACGATCTACGAATGTCTTTGACTACATTCTTGCAGCAATTCTGGCATGCGTTCTGAAGAATTACACTATTTTAGATGTCTCAGAAATTTATTACATGCAATTTCGAGGGTGTTATAAAATTGCACCCTATTTTTAGGATGTTAGAACATCATACCCTAATTAAGGCTGTTTGAACATCTACAATTTATGGGTGTTTAAAATTCCACGTTTTTATGGTATGTACAAGTAGGATTAAACGCGCTAGCTGTGGAACAGTCAAAACACCCCGATAAGGGTCTTAAAATGTTAAGCATGCCTTAATCAAACTGCGCCCCCTGTGTTATTGTAATAATGTTCAGATTCCTCAAATCGCGCTTAAACGCTTGCGCCATTGGTAGATGGCGCAAGCATCCGAGATGTTTTGGTGTGTTTCTGTGCCTGCAGATATTATGTGATCTCGAAAATTCAGTGTATAGAGTCCACCGATTCGTAGACAACTTTCATGCAGGGATTCACAATTCACTTATATAGACAATATTGTTGTCTTCAGAGAAACTCCCAAATATCAAGAGAACCGCCTTCGCAGCCTGTTCGCACGTCTCCAACAATACAACATCGCTCTCTACGTCGCAAAGTTCGAATACGGAGACATCAAGCTGGGTTTCCTAGGCCATCGTGTAGCCACGTTTTTACTTCACCTTTTTAACGAGAAGGTTCAAATTATCAAAGATGCTTCTCGGCCTCAAAAAAGAAGAAACTTCGTGAATTCGGTAACCTAATAAGCCTCTAACAAACAATATATATATATTTTATTTCGCTACGATCTCCAGGCCTTTCAAACAAATTTCTTACCGTTCATATAGAGAATTCTGCAATAGACTCCCCGATAAAGCGGTGGAATTCAAATTCCAGCATTTGACTATCTCTAATTGTAAACAACTGTTTTTTTTAAACAGACGGCTCCAACAAAAACGTGTTGCACCACGTTCGTGGATGAGTTATCGGGTAATCAGTCTTCGCGTGAAACACTTAGGCCATTTCCTCGAATGGCGTCAGTGCGTCGTTGTGACAAACCACAAGCTATTTACGTAAGAGCTAACATTTAACAGGTTGTCATACATCACAAGATAAGGCAGTCAGATGCCGTACATTTCAGACGAATGCCATTTAATTCATGAACGGCGCAAACAACAAAGCAGCTGACTCGTCGCCACGCACAGCTTCCACCCACCACTAAGAGAACACTACTGCCAAGATTTCGTCAGTTTTGACCTGCAGCACTGCACTTACATATTTGTCAGAAACATCACAGTCGCGCGTCTACTTCAGTGCCCAAATGTCGGACCGTATGCTGTAATTCAATGTCTAGTCAAAACCTTGACATTGTCAGTCAAGGGTCAACAGGAGGTTGCGTCACTCGACAGTTAAAGTTTTACCATCTGCCACACAATTACTTGGAAAATCATTACACCTGTTGCCGTAACAAGCGCATCGGCAAAACCACTGCCCTCTACCACCTCTTCGCTAGAGAGGGAACAGCGTATTGTCTGCCAGCGAGGCTCAAGAAAAGCAAATATAACGCCCTTGCAATCCAAACTGAGTGATAAATGGAGCCAGGTTTGCAGCATGCCTGGTCTGTTATCCGAACGCAAAGAACATAACTAAAAATTGAAGCAGAATTTAGAAATAAATAACAAGAAAACCAAAGAGCGCTTAATCTTCAATATCACGAATGGAAGCCCTCACATTTATTGATAATGTTAAAAAAAATACTTGGAACATGCTTCGATGACGTCTGAAATGCTATAAAATCTTCAGCTCCATCAAGGCACTTTTTGCAAAACACTCTCACGATTCATCACTTCTGATACTGACCGAACGAAAGTATGTTAAATATTGGCATTCGTTTTATAAAGCATAGACTGCAACCGCACAATTTGGAGATGGCGATGGTGGGCCCTTGGCACAAAAGAAAACTCCAATTACATTCCAAACTTTTGCATCTAGAACACCATAGTAGAGTTATTGACATTATGTTCATATAATGTCAAGTCGTATACAGCTTTATATGATTATAAAAATGAAAAGAAAACTGCTCGTTGCCTCCCATAAATGTGACTGTTGGAAACATTTATAATTGCATAATTTTGTATATTCATAACTAAGGATTTTTCTGACGCCTTGGCGCCAGCACTTAGACTAAGAATCTTTTGAAGTGCAAAACATGGAGCTAAATTTGGCAGTAAAAATTCTTGCAAAAAGAGGCAGTTGTCGCAATAGGTTTAAGGTTGTCTAAAATCTTCTCCTACCGTATCCTGCGAGAGAGCAGGGTATTTAGGAGTGCAATGCAGAACTTGCAAGTCGAAATAAACGTCTTCAGCAAATCAAAGTTCACACTGCTCCAATAGATCGCGAGTAATATTAAAGCTATATATGATTTGCTTCCCTTCTTGACTTATTGGTCAAACTTAAACAACTTAAATAGAACCGGTTGGCGGAAAACAATTTGACCCATCAATGCATCTAGACTACGATCATAAAAACATAGATAATAGTTTCAAACCCTGTATCATAATTATTAATTTTTTTAGTTGGGATGTAGTAGAAGTGTTCACTTAAATGATTTTAAAAAGATAGAATAAGACGTTCCGAATGAACATAAATAAGCACAAATGAACGTGTGTATTCATACAGCCAATTTTATGTTTCAAATTTGACAAAAAACGTTTTGTGCCAATAGGGCGTTCCATCTAAGCAGCGAACGAAAAAAGTAGTTTCTCCGACTTTCTGTTGTTGCCTGTTTTGTACGCCAAAGCCCTCAAATAAATTTTGTATTTCGCTTTGAATACCAAATAGCTCACCTGCACAATTGTTTTGAATTCAGTTTTGCCACTCGCCTGAAATGAATGTCGTAGTAAGGAAAATATTATGATCGGTTCAATTTATGATTCTTAGATTCATTCGCATTTAACATTTTTATTTGTTCGAGCCATAAAATAGTTTTTTTAGAGCAACCCTAAGAAGTTTGTGTAATCAATGGGATTTAAAACGACCAAGCGGAACTATCTTGGCAAGTTGAGAGTTTGTCTGCGGCCACCTGCGCTGTGCAGCTCACAAGGAACAGCCGCTCTTCCAGAGTGCCAATATGTGACGTCCCGAAAACTCTACAGGCTCTGCGCCGTCGCTCGCCGAAGCAATTATTATCCAAATTCATATCATCACAAAAAATAAGTAACTAGCGCAGTGATATGTAACTTACCTTTACTCACCAAATTCCTTCCTGTGCTTTCGTTTCTTCTCATCTTCAACTAAAGTCGAAGTAAGCTTGGCTGCCTCAACATCCTGCGTTTCCGGCACGTTTTTTTATATTTACGTTTGATGGGCTACTTCTTGCGTTCCGATGTGCCAAATCTTCATTCTGGAACACTTGCTAGCCGATTTGACGTTACAGCTGAAAATACACTAGGTTTAAGATATCCATCAATATGTATTCGCGTTTTGATCGCCTAGTTGAAGAAAGGAATGTACTGCACGCGCCGCGGCTTTTAAGTCAACGTGCGCAGTGGATTCCCTTCCAAAAAAACACTATAACTTTTCGATAACTGAATTATAGACCAGGAACTCTAACTGAATTTTATGCTGGAAAACTGAAAGCCAGTTCGCAGACAATACTTTTCGTTTTCGGTAGGGTTACTTGCTTGAACACCGCTTTATCATTGCGGCAGAATCTTGCAGTCACCCAAGCAATGGCACAAGGTCGAATTAACGACAAACTTGTATTATGTTGTCACGAGTACAGAACTCGTCTGAGTCTGATTGCAAGGAGAGCTTCCGAAGCCTCTTTGCTATCAGTGACTAGCGTCGCGCGACAGATGTACCACGATAATATTTTAAAGATACTATCGATCACTTAGACGAACGTTTGAGCAAGATTTTAACTCGATACAAATATATCGCGATGTATCTTCGATGTACTTTGGAGAATTTAGCAAATAATGGGATCAACACGAAACACAAGGACGGACAAGACGATTTTCAAACTGCCAGCAGACGTCTGCTATGCGTTTTCAGATATGATCGAAAAACCATGTGCGGTGGCCATTTTTTTTTCGTTTAAAAAATATTTTGATTGTTCTATGTTCAAAAGAATAAAACCAAATCTTGTTATCGAAAGAAAAAGTTTGTCTCTACAAAAATAAAATAAAATTGTAAGCACCCTTTCAGTCACATGCGCGATTCGCTTATCGGGAAACTTTCCTCCCTCCCCCCCTCCCCCCCACCAAAAAAATTTTCTGGCTGCGGGTCTCGAAATAATCACTGACAAATTATGCAGAGGAAGGATTCCCAAAAAGTATTAATCACCGAGTATTAGTGTAGTTATGTGGAAAAAAAAGTCGTAAACACGACACATTGCGCAATAACGCCCTGGATTAAAGGATAATTTTCTCCGTATCTATAAAGATAAGGTCTTCAAACATTTCCAGTGTGTTGCCCTGTATATAGTTAATCTTTGCGTGAAATATTGTTGTTCTGGTTAGGTGTGGCTAAAACTGCATTATTTTGAAAATCATTAAAAGAGGCCATATTTAATATTCTTTAAACTCTCTGAAATTAACTTTTTGAATATATACTAACATAGTCGGCATAAAGACATGATGCAATATTTGTGCGGCTTTTAAGTTATAAAGCGAAAATCATGGCCAAATTGACGCTAAGGCGGCTGCCATAAATGGGGCGTGCACACACCTGTTCTTCGCAATTTTAATATTATTAAAAAGCGTAAAAATGCCACGGGGTCGTCAGGAAAAGACAAATTGACAGCACAGAGGTGGGCGGTAGCTTTGAAGCGAAAATTCCTAATACATTTTCGTACAACCGAACCAAAATTGTCCATGAGCCGGAGCGATTGAGGTGAGCCACCCTGTAACAAGCTTCGCGGTGCTTGTTTCAACAGCCGGCGTATGGCGTCGCCGTTTATGTGACGTAAAGGAAGCAGCCGGAACGAGTTCGCAAACATATCAGCCTACAACGTTGGCGGCAACATGATATAGGAAATAGGGGGCGGCAGAACCTGAACTTGCGCCGCCTGTGTGCGCCAATAGATCCGCCGCCATGGAGGGCCGCACAAGGCGTAGAAAATTAAGATAGATAAAAAAAAGGAAAACGAATTGCGAGTAAATGAGATAGTCTGTAACTTAATTTATGAGACAACGGTTTGGAGTATCGTGAAATCTACTTTGAGTATGCTCATGTGACCTACGTAAGTGATGGTGCAGCAAACAACTTTAAGACTAAGTACCAACTACACGAGCTGCAGGGCCTCAAATACATGTCTGCGAGGTGTATTTTTGTCCGCAACTTGACATGGCAAGTGTTCCTGTTATTAAATCGATCGTCATGTCAAGCACCAGACAATGTTGTACAGCCTTCGACGGCCCACCAAATCGGTGATCAAGTCGGCGTCAGAGGTGGTTGCCCCACCGAACACTAAACTGCCGAACGTGAAACTAATGCACCTCCCGAAAGCTGACCTCAAAGCGTTCAGGGACATAAAAACAAAGGACTAGACCTATGTTTCCGTTGTGCGTGGAAGTCAGTCCTCTCCCTTGTGGCAGTGTACGTTGTCCGACACTTCGCAACCACAGCTGTTTTAGCAAGAACAGTAGGCGCAGAAAAGATATATCTTTAAAAGTAAAGTCTCCTATGACTGCGAAAATCGGATCGAGGTCGCGAGCTTGTGGTGCCACTGAGATGAAACGAACAGTGATCGACTACAGGCAAAACAAGAAACAAATCTTCCTTCCGAAGTGCCATAAGAGCGCCGTGACGGACTCAGTTCATCGTCCGGCAGAAAGAATTCACGCGACAAGCTCCGAATGTGCGCACAGGATCTTGATTAATTAAACTAATTTCAATTGTACCACTTTCAACAAGTGTTCTTTCGTATCACTATTTATACCTGGTCGTCAGCATCAGCCTCCCACGAAGGTATCTCGAAATTCATTGATCCGAGAAATCTGCATTTAAATTGTTGACTTGTGCTGCAAACTCACCTGTCATCTCTTGTGTGAATTCTTAGTTTTCACGAACTCCTATATCAGTGCTTTTTTTCATTGACTTCATACATTTTTCAACCCCTTGCTTCTCCTTGTTTGAAATCGGCTACGTCCTATTTTTCTCTACTCCCGTTACAACAATTTTATATATTTAAAGCAAAAAAAAATTGCAGAGCATATTTGAAGGCCTTGATAGGACAGATTATCAGCCAGTATCTGTGAAAAGTAGAAGAAAATTACAATGGCATTAATTTTAAATTGATTTTCTAATTATAGCAAAACTCGGTAACTTGTCTAAATTTCAGGCATTTTTTAGAAAGGTTATTGTTTTCAACTTTAATAAAATTTATGCGAATATAAAACAAACGCGTCCAAATCACTTAAAAAAATTTTTTCGGTCTTTTAAGATTTGGATTCATGAAGCTCTGAGTTGCTTCGTAATCGATAATGCATGTTTACCTCCTTTTATTTTAAGTTTAGTCCCGGCACAAAAAATATTGAACCTAAGACGACAACAGTTTTCATTAATAAATATCCAAAATGTCGGTCTCACGCAAGTCGCGAAAACGTGCAAGTATACCATAGCGACATTGTAAATTTTGTTTCCTCAAGAAAAATTTATATTTTTCCCAAAAAGTTTGAATATGTTTTTGCGCTTGCACAACAAGCGTAAATATATCTTTTGGTTATATTAAAAGTTTGCGACTGGACGTGGTAGTTCGATCTTGTTTGAAAATGCCCAATACAAACAATATCAGGCAATCGGAATTTTTGTTTTGTTTTAAGTATATTTTATTTTATACGCGTTGTGCAGCCCTCCATGGCGGCGGATCTATTGGTGCTCACAGGCGGCGCAGGTTCAGGATCTGCCGCGCCCTACTTCATAAATCATGTTACCGTCAAGATTGTAGGTTGATCTGTTTGAGAAGTCGCTCCGGGTGCTTTCTTTACGTCGTATAGAAGGAGACGCCATACGCCGGCTGTTGAAACAGGCCCCGCGAAGCACGTTACAGGGTGGCGCACTTCGATAGCTCCGGCCCATGGGCATTCTTGGGTCGGTTATACGAAAATATATTAGGAATTTTTCTTTCAGAACTACCGTCCATCTGCGTGCTCTCAATTTGTCTTTTCCTGACCACCCCGGAGCATTTTTACGCTTTATGTTAATAATGAAGTTGTGAAGAACGGGATGTATGCACGCCCTATTTATGGCAACCACGTTAGGATCAATTTGGCCGTTTCTCGGTTTATAACTTAAAAGCCACACAAATATTGCATCATGTTTTTGCAGACTCTGGTAATGCATATCATAAACATTAATTTCAGAGAGTTTATAGAATATTAAGAATGGTTTTTTTATTGATATTCACAATAATGCATTTTAGTTAAATGCCCCTTGTGAGCTATTCTTGTAGATTTCTCCCGCTAACCAGGACAATAATATTTTACGCAAATACTAACTATATACAGGGCAACACATTATAGAAAGTTTGAAGACCTTAGCTTTTATAGATACAGAGAAAAATATTCTTTCATCCCCAGCGTTATTGCGCAAAGTGACGTGTTTGCAATTTTGTTTAATCAAAATAATTACCCTAATACTCGGTGATTAATACTTTTTGTGAATCGTTCCTATGCCTAATTTGTCAGTGAATATTTTTAGAGCCGTATCCAGAACAGTGTTTTGGGGAAGCCGCCCGAAATGTTAACATCGCGCGATACGCAAAACGCGCACGTGACCGAGAGGGTGCTTAAAAGTTTTTTTTTCGAAAAGGCAAAAATGTTTTTCGGATAACAAGGATTGGTTTTATTCTTCTTGGCATAAAGCCACCAAATTATACTTTTTTAAATTAGAAATGGTCACCGGACATGGTTGTTCGGACTTTTCTGAAAACGCCCAGCTGCCAGATGTGAAGTCATCTTGACCTTCCCTGTGCTTTGTGTTATTCCGATTCTTTATATTTTCCTTACCAGCACGCTCTACATTCTAAGTATTCCTTGGAGGATATGAATTAATAAACGGAAACACTTTTGAAAAATATTTTCGTGCATGAAGAGCGAAACACAAATAAGATGCATCGATTTAACCGATCATTATCCCGTATGGAAATGTCAGATCCGGCGTGAACCAGCCTGGATCAGCTGGTGTCCCACTTGAATCGCTGCTCTATCCGGGGCATCCTACTCCGATCTCGGCCCGGACACACTCCAGGCACGCTCAAAGGCTGGATCTAGTTCAGAAACAATCTAGGCTTTCCGGCGATATCAGTGTTGACTCCGGCGGTTCCAGCACGACTTTAACACACTGGCTAGCTCACCAGTCTGCGTTAGATTTTTCTTATCTTTTTTGTTTCTGATTCACTTTGATTTCATTTGTTCCATCCTGTACGAAAATGTTAGATCTACGTCAGATTCAAAGGCGGTGCATCAACCACCTTCCAATCCAGCCGGATCTAGTCAACAGCTTGGATCGTTTCGGTGGATCCGAAACTACTCCAGCCGCCGGTTTCAGTGGGCCTGATCAAAACAACTTTATTTATTTTTCGTTATGTTAATCCTAATTCAAGACGAGTTAGGATTTCACCACGTTCTAGTTACAATCTACTTTATCGCCCAATCTACGCGAACGGGTATTTTTCGAGATTGCAATTTTTCTGCTTTGCCCTTCCTGAACTGTTTGAAGCAGTAAATGAATCAATTGAAGTAAATAGAGGAATAGCCTTTCAAAATAATTGCGGCCTTTTGGTGGAGTCATTTCTAGAGGTCTGAAGGCTCTATCTATTATCCACTGCAGTCACGTCCAATGGGAAAACATACGTTGAAAGAAAGGGAATATGTACAGGGTCATGCACTGCCCCTGTGTTATGCGACATTTTCCTATCCATATGCGACCAGGTTATTGCCAATAATCTTCCGAGTGGCCAAGTCGCACGTATTTGTAGATACGTTGACTACTTCCTCGTCCTTCTCACTAATTGTCTGGAAGAGAGCAACACCAAAGTAGTTCACGGCATTCACGCAACCTTTGTTGAGCCTTCTCACGGACTCAACTTTACACATGAACTTCCCCCATGCAGCGCCCTTCAATTATTAGACTTGCGCATGACTTTCCAGGACAATAATTTGTGCGGTATGTATTCACCTAGATCAAATAAAAAGCTACTCCGATTCGACTCAGCACATTCCAAACTCAACGAAGGAGGAATCGTGACCAATTGCTTATGAGCGGTGTTAAACAAGTCCTGTCATCATTCAGCCGGAGAGAGCTTCACTTACCGAATCCCGCGACTGCAAAGTTCAGGCATATCCTGTGTCCATCTTGACGGATGTGGCAGAAAGTTCAATAATGCATGAAATAATACAATAACGACGCAAAGAGAAGAGGAGCCGACGAGCCAAAGTGCACTACATCCATTGCACATTACATAACTTGAAAAAGGTAGCCAACAGGTATGATTTTAAGGTGGTGCTTTCTGGACCTGACAAGGTGAAACGGCTGCGTCCTAAAATCAAGTCTCGACACGACAAACAAGAGAAATGCGATGTCATACATGTTAAGAAGTTTGTGAGCTGCCTTAAAGGCGAGATTTTGTTCTCGTGTGGGAAAGTGTACTTGGGTCAGACTGGCGGGTGTGTGAACATGAGACTGAGAGAACATGCACTGTCTCTGATGTCATCACCGGCGGGACATCTCGCTCTACTTGTACGAGATTGCAAGTGTCATTTGTTATCCCATCAAACCAAAATCCCAAGGCAGTTCAGCGATCAAAGAACAAGATACTTTTATGACTCGCAGGTCTTAGCAGCTAAATGGTATACAGGCATCAGTGCACCGTCGGTAGCCTTATCGGCGAAGGAACTGCACTACTTACAATCTTTTGTGTGAGACATAATGAGAAACAGCGCGAAAGGGACAGGACAAAAAGTAGAAGAAGGACACGGGACATACGCTGGCTAACAACCAAAGGTTTACTAGAACTTCCACGCGCACAGTGGACCGCGCAAGCACAAGCTGTTCTTTCTCTTTCAAAAGAGATAAATGCTAGTAGGGATAGAAACAGCGGCACTACGCTGTTTCTTTCTTTATAACAAAACAGCGTGGGGCACTACGCTCTCCCCACGCCGTACGCGAGAGCTTCGACATTCAGCTACATCGCCTTGAACTTTCGGGTTTCCCGCCTTTTCTGGTGAGTGGAGTGGCCGAATCCCTGCTTAAGAAGGTGAAAAGTCCTGACACGGAAACAAGAAAAAGGCCAAAGAAGTTCGAAGTGCTACCCTCCGTTCACAGGATCTCTCACAATCTGAAACGTGTAGGAGCAAAATTCAACGTTGACGTTGTCTTCACGGCCCACTGCAAACTATCTGAACTCTGCGCAATGTCCAGCGGGACCAAACCTAGGAACGGCTCCTGTGACACGAGGCATGTCAAGCAGTTTGGGCCTTGTGTTAAGAAAGTCGTCTACGAGATCCCTCTCAGCTGTGGTATAGTCTACTTGGGGCAGACTGGTCGCTGTTTGAACGATAGGCTGCGTGAGCACGCGGCCTCGCTCGGCACTGGTCACGGTTCACATCTACCTATACACTGCAGGGATTGTGGGTGTCCTCCTGCGTTGGACAACACAAAGGTGGTGGGACGCATTAGGGGCAAGTTGGAGAGAGAGATCATGAAAGCGGCGCGTATACTTGCCTGTGGACCAGATCACTGCATTAGTGTCGTGTCAGTGCATCTGACCAACGGGGAATTACAATTTCTGAATTGTGAACGCCCTTAGTATTGGGCAGGAGATCGAACTATAGGGGGCGCTTTATCGAGCTTGTTGTCCCCACAGCCCGGTGTTTACCAACACAGCATAACAAAGAAATTGAACCTGGCCGAGCACGGTCTGGGCACGAGCGCTTCGCTCTGACCAGTGCTTTGGTCGCATCGAGGAGCGGCCTTCGAATCGTCATCTTCGATTTCTCGGATCAAAAACAAACAAGAAAATACGGTTTGTTGTCCCCACAGCTGAAGCGCACCGCTAGAGGCGTGACTGTTCGATCTCCTCCCCAATACTGTACAAGCGATCTGTAAAGGCCTAATTTGAGTCCTGAACGCGGTGTGAACGTGGTGCAGACGTGGAGTCTACGCAGCGCATGATCTCACTGTTTTCTCGTGCCGCTGCCAGAATTTTAATATTTGTTTTTATTCTGGTCACGCGTTTCGCAACGTCCTTCTAGTGCCGCTGTTTCTTTCTTCATTAGCATTTATCTCTTTTGAAAGAGAAAGAAGAGCTTGTGCTTGCGCGTGCCATTCTTCGGGCGTGGAAGTTCTAGTAAACCTTTGGTTGTTAGTCAGCGTATGTCCTGTGTCCTTCTACTTTGTGTCTTGTTCCTTTTGCGGTGTTTCTCATTATGTTGTTGAATTAACCAGCTCACCAAGGTACGCTGTTTTGTGTGAGAACTTCGTTTAACTAGATTAATTTTCAGAGGCCTCTTCGTTCTCTTCACTTTTTTCATTCATTTTATTGGAGCAGTTATTCATTCCAATTTGTTTTTTGCCAAATTTGTTTCTCCATTTTTTACATCTTTTTGTTTCATTAGTGTAAATTTTAAATGTTTTGCCACACTTATTTTTCTGTTTCTTATATTTGAAGTAACAAATAATTTTTGCTTTCTTTTGTCTTGGTTAGTCTTCTTTTTCATTTCGTATATCTCCTTGCACTTCTGCTTCATCTTCCTTTGAAATGTTCACTAAATATCGGTTGTGAGTCAGCGCTTGTCGGTGTCTGCTCCTTCTACCTGTCCTCGCCTTTAGCGCTACCTTTAGATTGTGTAGCGTTATGTCCGTCGACGGCCACGTTGCGAACGAAAAATCATACATTAAAACCACGTTTTAACACCCGAAACAAATGTCTAATCACTTAATCGTGAATTTCGCGCCATTTAGGGACGTCATACGACCTCAGTGTTCTACGTATTCCTCAAGTAAGCAAACGTGGTTGTTCATATGTTTTTATTATTATTTTGATATATTAAAGTCGTTAGCTCCCTCGAACCAAGAACCCCTCCATGTGTTGTCATCCTTTTGTTAGATTCGCGTTTTTTAACTTCAGCTTTGGGAGTATTTGCATCTTTGTGGCATTCATGGCTACATGGTTCAAGAAATGGTGCAGTTTTTGTTACATGTATACAACGCTCGCGGGAAAAAACTGTTATTAGCATGCTGCGAACTCTACGGCACAGCTTGTTCTGAGTAATATTTTTTTCTTTGTAATGACAGTTTATTTTCGGACTTCGTGCGCAGAAAGGAGATGCGGTTTTTTAGCATTTAAATTTAGAATGCGGGTTACACGGCGTAAAACACAGGGTTTTCATACCTTCTGTTTTCGGTTAACAGGTGGGCTTGGCAGTTTCTTCGGAACTCCATGAACTAGCCTTCGTGCTACTGTCCTATTCACTCGGTATGAACAGGTGAGTAGACGCAGGCGTATTGTAGGCCAATCGTGTCACCGGTTACGTTTTACGTGAATATAGTTTCCAAGTGGGTCGTGAGGAAGAGCGCGGCACCTGCGTCAAGGGCACTGCTCGGTAGACCACTCACATATCATCCACAGCACAATCAAATTTGGCACGAACTCACAAAAGTATTCACTGACAAATCCACTCACTGTGTACATTGTAGGCATGCCCTTGAAGATAAGCCGTTTGTGGGCGCACCCGCCGGCAGACCTTGAAGAAGCAGGATGGAGGTGAAATGATGGAGCGAGCGGAATGATTCCTCCTCACCTCTCCAACAACCCATCTGCTTCCTCCTCCCAGCATTCGTTTTCCTGGCCCCGAACTCTTAGCTGCGGCCTCTGTGGCTCAGTGTTTGAAAAGTCCTTTGCGTATATCGGAAACAACCGATTTCTTCAAATAAGTCACTGAAATTTTTTTGCTGTTGTTTTGGTTTGGCAAATAACAGCTTCTACCGTATCGTCTTGAATTTTTACGGAGCCCCTGTATCTCGTGTCTTGTCTGTTTCAAATCCGCTGCAAGCAATATGGTAAGTGTACTGCAACCTTCTTCTTTCCAACAAGTGACCGCTGTTCTACGGGTACTCTTCCAGATTATCCATAGAATTAGGCAGTGTCTATTCTTCCGGCAGCAAGCAGAATATTTCCCCCGAAATTCTACCGGCAGTCGCCTCCTTTATCTGACTAAAATCATGCGATAGGTGCCGGCAGAATACTGACATTCTTGTTCTCACGGCTGTTCGCGAAAACACGTTTCAAAGACAACTTTTCGTGGATACATGTTTCATGGACACGTTTCGTTGATACTAACCTTTCACCCACATTTGTAACGCAAATTGCACGCTGCAGGGAAACTTTTTCGCGGGAGTGTCACTGGCCAGCATCCTGTCCACGCAGGTTCAAGGGGACATTCGGTGACGGCTCATCACAAGAATGCCATTTGCGGTTACACTCTAGGGTGAATTGTTGCCAAAAAAAGCTGATCATTCCTGTCCGTAAAACAATCTCCCAATAAAACAGCGTCTAAATAAAACGAATCTGTAAATGAAACGTCGTTCAATGAACTGAGTGCCGCCTGCCAATGAGTGGCGTCTTCCGGTAGGATTTCGGGGAAAATATTTTTCCAGCTGCCGGGAGAATAGACAATATAGACTAGAATTACCTCGGGTCTTGTTTGCTTTGCAATCTTGTCTGCTGTATAAAAGCTTAGTAGTACCTCCTTAGATATCGAAGACCGCGTGGACGGTTGTACGCGTACTTGTCTACGGAACACGCTGTTTGTAATAAACTTCTAGGTGATTTGAAAACAATATTTTGTGATTGTTTGCTCTGCCTGTTTACAAACACCTGTGCGAGTACATTTTGTTTACGGATTTCCTTCGTGTTTTAAAAAGGTTAATTCAGTTCGGGATGCTTTAAATAAGTTAGAGATATCCAACCTTACAGACGATATCGATTTAGGGTTAACGAATAATTCGCCTGGGTGCCGGTTGCTAACTTGAAAACCGATTCATTTTTACAAGCATTGCTCAGCGAAGGGAATGCCGCGGCTATGCCTCTGCTCGAGCGAGTGGGCCATCCTTGCCTCTCGTGGCTTTATTGCGTCTGTTCATTTGATTGTGAGTGATATATTCAGTTGCATAGTTCAGAAAGAACTAATGGTGGGCAGTCATCCTTGACTTCTCGACGACTTGGTTGAGGTTGCGGAAGAGCTTCTAATCTATTGTGAGCCAAGCTCTTCAAAACATCGCAATGCTACAGAAACAAGTGAAAGTATGTAGAGCCTTGGAGGTGGTCAACTTATGCGGAAGAAAATTGGAATCGTTGCTACAGTCGGATGACAAACAATGTTCGAGAAAGAACGGTATGCGTGTGGGCGTGTGGGCATATAGTTCCCAAACTAAAATCCGCATGAGGATATTTATGCATAGATAAACGAGACGTTTGGTAAGTGATCCTTAAATACCGCTAATCATTTGAGCAATTGCGTTTATATTTGTTTTGTTTAACCTTTATTCAGAACAGAAAAAAAAACGTTCATTCCAACATTTGTTTTAACTTCTTGATGCACCAGGGGCTCCCATAATGACATTTTTATTGTAATAGCTTGCTTTGCACTGTACCAGTTCATACGGCTGCAAGGAGTATGAATTGGTACAGGGCAATACAAGCGTTGCAATCTTGAAAAATATCAAGAGTACCAGTAAAACAAAGAAATCAAGCTGGTTTGATATAGTTATAAACCCTTTCTTGACCGACATTTTTCCTAGTTTTGTTGTGGAATAGTACAAAGGATAAATCAATGCACAGTGTGTTTTTTATTATCGAATCGGAGCTCGTGCAGGGTTTGCAAGCTGTTCGAGATTGACAATAGGAATATTGAGGTTGAAAATGTTTCGCTTTTCTTCTATTTGGTTTTATTTTGACGCAGATGTTTCCACTACATTCCGGCAGTCTCAGACTCCGTACCGGTGCAGTTTCAGACTCGTACCGCGGTACTCAGGCTGCTCTTTCCCATTAGTGCCAGTAAGCACGTGTAAAGTGAAAAACATTGCAATTAAACATGGGTCCACTGTCCCTTCAACTAAATTTACTTTTTGTTTTACAGCTTTAGGTCAAGGGAACATTAAGGGTAGGACCACTGACCGTCGGTGGTCCCATGGACGACTGAAATGGTAGTCGCAACCAGCGTTGTAAAACGTAGAACTCAAGAACGTCATATAAATATTGAGCAACCTTACAGCAGCTTCGCCTGCCATTAATATGTAAAGTTTCTAGGGTTGAGCTCTTAAACTTGACCTCCCTAAATCCTTGACAGCCTTCCAAGGAACATTTAATTTTGGCCACTGACTGGCCGAACGTCAGTGGCCAGTGGCTGGCCAAACGTGAAAGGAAAGGGGCTGGTCAAAAGTAAATGGCCACTGGCTGGTTGAAAGTTGCTAACCAGAGGCTGGTCAAATGTAAATGGACATTAGCTGGCCTAGAGTCAATGGCCAGTGACTTGCGTAAAGTGAATTGACAACGACTGGATTTAGGTAAATGGCCAGTCATTAGACAAACACCAAAGCACTGCTATTTCCAAGCACTTTGACCATGCTCCGTCCATCGAAAATCTGGTTGGCCATAGTGCACGTGCGAACGATGGCTCATTCACAACGTGCTGCTTGGAAATATGCTTTACCAAGACCAATGTGGGTTTGAAAGCGTTGATCTTCGACCTTCGGATCTTTTTGTAGATGCCATCAGTGCAAAGCGAAATATTGAACAATCGGCAGCTAAAAAATATGGCGGTGAAGGGGCTGCCAGGGTCTTGAGACAAGGGAGGCGTTTGGAAGAGGCGTTTGGAAGCCGCCATGGCTCCCTTGGCCCAGAACTCGCCCCGAGACCCTCCCCAGGACCAGGCATAAGCTCTCCGCTGAGCCTCCTCTCTTGCCCTTTGAATAAAAGTTCCGAAAAGGTATTAATCGATCCTGAATTAGTCATTTGCACGCCAGATAAGATAGTACATGGACAAAGCATAAGAGGATCTTGTCATTTGTGCCCAGAGTGTCTTTATGAAGTGAGCTGCTAATATTAAACAGGCCACGGGCTCTTAAAACCCAGTTAGAATAACCAGCATTTTATTGCATTCCCATTATTGTATAGCCAGCATTTAAAATGTGGCGCCAGTATTGGGACAGCCAATAAATTATCTTGGCTGCCATTAACGGCATCGCCAAAGAATGAGCTTGTATGCCAATGATGGCATAGCCAGTGAATTAGTGTGAAAGCCAATATTGACGTAGCCAATGAACTAGTGTAGATGCCAATATTGGCTGCAGGATGGATAACAATCACTGGCACAGTGATGGCTGGAATGTTCGTTTAATTCTGGCCCGACATTCGTGCCAATGATGGCTGAAATTGTGGTGTAATGATGGCCCAACAATGGTGCCAATGATGGCCGGAAGGTTGGTTGAATCGTGGCATTACATTGATGCCATGATGTTTGGAAAATTGGTTAAATGAGGGCCCAATGTTGGTGCTGATGGCAGGGCCAACATTGTAGCAAGTTGCACTTTACCAGAATGCCAATGTTAGACCAACCTTGGGAGCCAATTTCGACATTGTTGATCCAATGTAGGCTCAACATTGGCGTGCTGCCTGGGAAGGCAGCTTGCCTTATACTTTTCTAAGAAAATCTCAGGATCTGTAAAACACAGCAGTTCCACTGAAAAAAATATTGCTCATTTTTGAAGAATAAAGGTTTCATGAATGACTTGAGGCAATGTTGCATGTATTTAAACCTAAGCAAAAAAAAACGACTTTTTCTTCTTTTTTTGATGATTTAGGCGTTTGCCATTCTGTATCCTCCTTGCTCGAGGATAAACAGAAGGAGTCGGCAATGTTAGCAGCTGCCACTGGATAATGAATCATGGGAGGATGTTTGCTAGTTTCAATATGGTCTGAGGTCTAAAACGAGAGTTTGCGGTCACGGCCAGACCCCATCAAAGTGTGCTTCAAAGTACTGGGCCGGACCCTACCCATATTCACGTTATCAACGTATTTTGACGTTGAAGGAGAAGCAGGAGGGTCCAGCTGCTTCTTCATAAGGCCTTTTAGTAAAAGCCGGAAGTCGCGCCTGTGTTGAAGGGCGAATCTCTATGCTCCCAGCGTTACCTCGGGCACACTGCTTTCCTGCAGGCTGCTTCGGGGACTCAAAGGTACCTGCCAAGTTCAAGAGGAAAATTGCGTATTCCTGAATTTCGCACGAGGTACAGGAGTGTGGCGCACCGCGTCGGAGGTCGTGCCTTTGGCAATGAAAGAAAAGCTTTGTTCTGCTTATGGATAGGATATGTTTTCTTTAGTACGTAAAGTTAGGATTTTCTTTCTTGTCGCCACAGAGGGCAGGAACGAGAGTTAGCAAGAGGAAAACCACTGCCGTTTGCGGAGGAAACAACCTTCACAGACGCCCACATGCCACACCACAAAGGCCACATGGTCGTGGTTTTCACTGTTTGCATACATCTTCCTCTCTCGACAGCTCCGCGACCCATGACCATAACGCTGACAATAGAAGCATAACTGTGTGTTCGGGACGTATGGTCTGACACATCGATTCAATTAGCCGGCTTTTACGAGTTCAGGAAGCGTGTGACGTTCAAATGTCAAAATAAGAAGTTTCATTTTCACCATTTCACCGTCACGCCTCGTCATAATACGTTCGACCGCGATTACCTTAGATACCCGCTGGCCTTCGAAATATGTTATCTTCTACTGGAAAGAAGGTAATCATCCGAGATCGTTGAGGGTCTTGTGTGTGCTCACTGTACCTGCACGTCACCTACGGATCTCAATTTTAGAATATTAGTGATCTGGGGCGTTTTCACAACTTTAGCAAGCAGATGACCAGAAAATATTTGTTTTTTACTTTGTATTCAGGACTTTTCTGACTGTTAAAAATTTTACTACAAGGAACGAGGACATTTTTAAGCAAGGTTTGTCAGGAACATTGCAGTGAATCACCATAAATATTGAAAGCGTTTCATCTTCCGTATTTTTTACAATGACAGTCCGTGCAGAGACGATGCATCTTTGGGGCATGTCCCAAAATTGGGTTTGGGTTTTGCGGTATTTCAAGAAAGGTGAAAGGAGATTCGGTACCTGCGGCGCATCGTCCACCACGGAGCCCAATAAGTGGGCAGCAAAGACATCATAACAAAAGTGGCTTTGCTGAGTACGTGGGGCCAGCAGTGCTGGTAAGACATTATATCTAAGTGCGGCTCCTGAAGAGGATATTGATCACCACCCGAAATTCGTCCTTGCCACAAGAAAGGAGGGAAGAGGAAGGTAAAGAGAGAAAGAGGAACGTGAATGAGGAGAGCGAATGGAAAAAGAGAGGCGACTGATCAGACTATCCTGGCCGGTCCTTACCAAGACTCCCGTCTATGACATACAGGGCCGAAGTTGTTTATTGTCTCAACCTGGGGGCCCTGGAAGTTTCAAATATGACCGGGCTCGGCTCAACCACCAGGGTGCCCTTTTCCACAGAGAATGCACAGCCAGACTTGGGCGGAGGAACCCGCTAGGCTTAGGGCCCATGCTGACTCCACTCACCCAAGAAGAACTAACGCAAGTGCGTGTGCGGGAAGTGAGGAGGGTAGGGGGCAGAAGGTTGTCACAATCAGGTTTACATAATAAAAAAGTGGTAATAAGCTTTTCTTTTCCGCGTATTTTTTTATCGATATCAGGTTTTTGAGATTCAGCTCGGGTGCTATTTCTGTATCTACTTAGTTAGCCGATCTGATCCGTTCAGGGCTTTTTAGGACCCCAATGCCCTCCGGTTATAACCCGCCCAAATTTTTGGATCAGTAAGATTGACTTAATTGATTTGCGTATTTTTCACTGAAACACTTTCGGAGAAGGCAAGCTTTGAGCTTATCACACTTTGTGCACATAACAAACTTTAAGCGCTGCCTCTGAATATAAGAAAAATGATACTCATTCTTGCAATCTTCGGGTAATCGCTAAATACGCTTCTAAAATTTGGGTTACGTTCTACGACGTTCTAATCGAGTCCAGTTTAAATGGTCGAAAGCAAAGACTCGCAACTTGTTTCTAAAACTTTGAGTGTGATGGAGGCAACAGTGCCATCGAGAAAGTACCTTTAATTTAACCAGTGCATTTTCATAGAAAATTTTTTGCCATATATAATATCTCACATAAACCATACAAAATCAAAATAGGCGAACATGGGTGTTTGTATCCGCAATATAATATTTTACAAAAAGCCATCGCGATTGTGATATTAGAAATTGCGACTGTTGAACTGGCGCTTTCAGGTACTCTTTTTTATGTACCGTTTAATAATGTAATCGCGTTACCATTATTAATGATTAAATACCTTCGAAAAACTTTCTTTTTAAACTTCTTCTTCTTCTTCTTCATTATTATTATTATTTCTATTAACGACCTCTCAATAAAATTCAAGTACTTGAAACAAATAGGAGCCCACTAATGTCATCAACACACACATAATAAGAAAATTTTTTTCAACTTCCCCACACTGTAGTTTTATTACGACAAAGGAATCGTAACTATGCCTAGGAACCTAAAATATTTTGTTTGCTTAATATTTTTTGTCATTGAGATCTAGCTTCCTTCACCTGCCAAGCGGGTCTTGGTTCCGGCTGAGGCATGACAATGCAGAAGCTTAGAAGTAAAAAAAAGTTCGCCAAATTAAGGGCGAGCAATATCACGTATTATGACGGCGCCGATCACGTTGAAAAAGGAATGGCTGTCAGGATATTTAGAGGTATAAATATGCATACCGTAAAATACAGTAGAAGCGCACACTTCGTTCAAGTGCCCAGTGTAACCGTTACCAAAACTTGGAATTTGCAAATTATTTAAGCGCCCGATTTGACCAAGAAAGCCCCATGTCTAGATTAACCCATTTTTCAGTAAAATTGCAGTGGCAGTCCCCTGATTTTCGACAATGCAGTAGTCGCTGATTTTCACGGTATGAAACGCGACAGGGGAAATGTGGATGTGTATCGATATCAACGTGGAGCGCAAGTTCGTCTTTAAATCGTCTGCTACAACTCTGCAGTTCGCTTGCGCCGTGTCTGCTTCTTGGCAGGCGATGCGGTGACGTCACAACAACAAGCTCTTACTGGCTCTGACATGAAGGATAGTGAGTAGACCTCAATACTAGCTGTCTTGAAGTCTGGCCAGCGCCTTTCCAATCAGAGCCAATTAGAGATCGGTGTTCTGACGTAACCGCAAGCCCTGTGCAAAAAGGAATATTGTGCTCCGCATACAATGGGACCATTTAAATGGACTGAACATTTGCATGCACTAATGTCTTCGGAAAATATACAGACAAAGTATTTCCTAAAAAGTTGATAGTAGGCAAATAACCCGAAACATGTACAAAAAAGCCGAATAGGGTAGTTTTATTGTAATTTGTTAAACAAATCGAGGGTAGCAAATGGCTTCATATTCTCAAAAAGACATATTCGATAGGAAAGGTCGAGTTTTTCAGAATTGATACTGCTAGAAAATTAAACAAAAATAAAACAACCTATCGAGATACCGTTTTTAACCAAGAGCCTTACTCTTAGCATAATAAAGTTAACCACATCTTCTGTTATAATAATGAGGGGTAGAAACGTGGCTTGTGCTTATCTCAAATACCCTTATCAAGATACTGTTTTTTTATTTGCTTTTGGTAGTAATTTAATATATTGCAAATGCATTTGATCGAGTGTATTTCTTACATCCTCTTAAATACATTTCCGAGTACCTTTTGCATTCTTATGCAAACTATATTTTTTCCTTTCTTGACGAAAATTACATATCGCAGGGATAGTTTACCGGAATACAATTCCACCATTTTAGAATTGACTCGCGCCATCTATCAGGAAAAAGAGTTCAATGATGTGAGGATGAAACAATGCCATCACTGAAAGGAGAGGAAGAAACGTCATTAGCGAACTTGGGGCGAAAGTCTGTTCTGAACCATTGGTACAAATTACACTTCGGGGATGGCCCATCTAGTTCACTGAAGCTCAATAGAGCCAAACGGATATCGCTTCCGTGTTCGAGGGAGTACCCGCGCTTGCTTGAGCACGTGCTCGCGTATTTTCGTATCAACACCACCTGACACATAGCTATTTTCTAAAATGGCCGATTTGTAAACCAATACGCTAAGTTAATCTGATAGCGAAATTAAAGCGGTAACGGTGGAACACAAAACAAGACATAAGCCAGGACGTTATATGCATGTACAACATTTCCAACATCCGAGCAAACAGAAGGTGTAAAGGAAAGGCCGCCAATAAAAGACACAAGTTTTTTCTAAATTAATTTTGATCCCTGTACGGCAAGAATGTCAGTCTCTTCCGCCAGTCTGGAACCGTCGGGAGTACTTGCTGTGTGGAACGGTGATACCCAAACTTTCATTAGGAGAGAAGTTGTGACAACCAAGTTCGAACAGGATGCGTTTTCAAATTGGAAACAAAAAATGCTAATTATGTTATGTTTTCTTCTGAACGTGCGGCTCGTGCTAAGAACCAGCAAGAAGCACAAAGGAAAACCCTTTCTAAATTTTTCCTTGTTCCTTTTTTAAAGTTGAGTCATCTCACATGCAGCGTTTTACTGACCTATCTGAGAAATAAACACCGACCGCTTTGTTTCCGTATTCAAGATTTGTTTGACATGAGCTCCTGATATAGTACGTACAGAACAAGTAGAGCGTTGCGCTCAAAGTATGGTATATTAAACCACCAGATGTAATTTTCTGCGTTAAACATATTATATTCTAACATGCACCGTAATCGCTACAACATGCGTAGCATCAGCATAGATTAACACTTCTAATCTGTTTGGTTTCTACCTTTTGATTACAAATAAATCATTCCGGTGTCGGTAAAGTGGATACAACTTACATAATGTGGATGCATCTTTCAGAAAAAATGATTTACATTTCTGAGTATCCGCACTCTACTCGAGATATTCTACAGGTTATGTTGCTTGAGTAGTCATTTCAAAATTGTATGAAGCAGGTATCTAGTAACTTATTTTAAATACTGTTATCTGGTATCTTGTGCAACATAGGTAGAAACAGACATATTGAAAGGTGTTTTGACGAAAATTTAGCAAAATCACTTTTGCGAAAAATACATATCACGAAGATAAAAGTTGACGCTTTAATGTCCCCCGAAGATCTTGTACAGTAAAAAATAAAGTTAGCGGGTATTACGTTCGTAACTAATTTTGAATAACAATTCTCGAAATCTATTTTTTGTTGCTAGGGAATAGCTAATTCCTTGAACCAGTTTTCGTAATGAAGCATTAGAACTCACGAAAACGAATTCTCAGTATATGCTCCTTGCGTATGGCAATAAAACAATTTCGAGATACTTTTCAATTTTAAAATATACACGCTTGCTCCAAAAATACGTTATTCTTTCATTACGATCTCATCGTTTAACATGTAACATACAAGTTGATGAACGCCACATAAAATGTTCGAAGATTTGTAACATTATAATACAGTAGTCACTGAAAGGAGGCAGTGGCTGTTCCGTCCACAACACCCGAGTGCTTGGTGCTTTAAAAATACTATTCATAATAAACACACGCGTAAACATAAAAATCGGAAATCAAGCATCACAAACAATCTTGTATTTGGGAGACAATTCAAACTGCGAGTTTGCTTTTCTGGAAGCTATCACCAAGTGAAAAAATAGCTTTCAAATTTACTTGCTAATTTTTCATGAATAAAAAAAAGTCCTTTGCACAAACGTTTAGCAGGCTCTCTGTTTCAAAACATATTAACCAGGACGCCAGCTGGAAATATAGCAACGCTTGGTGATTGACACATCTGGTCAATACGATAACAAATAAAAGGGGAATGTATGTGTTACAGAATACTGTTTCAACGGACAAAATGTTGGGCACCGGCCGTTGATGGAGGAAAATGGTTTGAGACAAAACCCGAGATTAGTGAAAAAACGAAGAACTTTGTCGTGTTGTCCTTCGTTTTGATCCGGTCCCAGGATTTTGTCTTAAAATAAAGTTTCGTAGGAAGGCGTTAAATTAAAGTGCTTAAATGGCAGCTATGCCTAGAACCGTATTTCTTAAGGTGCATAACTCTGACAACTCTACTCGATACTTCAAGGCGTGTTTGCGCATGCATGCCATATCGCAATCTATGTCTGCAGATTTTATGAGCGTTTACATCTCCCTTTAGGCAGGGTTCTGGGGTCGATATTTAAAATTTTACGAAAGTGTATAATTTGAGGTTTGTTCTTGAAATAAATGAGAACGCAAACAGCATCCTTGGCGGATTCTGTTGTATTTCTTTTCAGGTAATTTAAAGTTGAAACGGCCCAGGCCAGAATATACGTATGTCCCCCCTGCCGGGGATTGCAGGTTTCATTGCTCGCTATTTGGTCCCTTCTGAAGTAATTGCACAAGGACTCTTTTATATGAGTATAAAAATAGATATTAATATTCTGAACAAAATAATAATAATATACCCAAGCAGCACAGATTTTGGCCAAGCAATGGCCAGTGGCTGAGGATGGTCTTGTGGCCAGTGGCCAAAGAGTGGCCATACATTGGCCAATACTTGGCCGATGGCGTATGGCCAGTGGCCAGTGGCCAATGGCCAGGGAAGGCCAGTCATCGGCCAATCACTGGCCACTGGCCAAAGAACCATTGCCAGCCATTGGCTAATCCTTGGCCAACTCTGTGTTGCTTGGGTATGTACCTCTAAAATAATAGAACGAAATATTTAACAATTTTCCGCTGACTGCCGGAAAAGTTTTTCGAATTCTTACGCGAGGCCAATTTGAGATATTTTAGTCACCTTTATATTACCAGAAAGCTCAAATTTAGCTATTTTGATTTCATATAGGTTTCATATTAAACGTACAAATTAAAATTTGTAAGCTACATTTTTCATACTTTATCAATACCAAGGTATGATCGTGATGTATCACGAAGTGTAAAGAAAATATTAAAATTGTGTCCACATAACCGGAAATAAAGCTCAAATTTAGTTAAACGTTGTTGAAAAACGGCAAAGAAGTTGTCAGAATGCACGACTCCTGAGTTGTAACATCACTTTGACAATACAGAGAAAGAAAGATACTCCGGATAAAGTACAGAGGCAAGAATGTTCAGAAATACAAAGCCACTACCAGCGCCACCTCAATGTTTAGACAAATGGTACTGGAACTGATTATTTTGTTTGTTGTGCAATCTTCGACCATCTGTTCGCCATGTAAAAAAAAAACTCTTCTGCCAGAATTTTAGCAGCAGAGTTGCATGGTTTATTACTCGCTATGTAATCTACAGTTTTAAAAAAGCTTCGTCGCTCCGTGGAGTACAGCGACTCTTTAAGCACATTAAAAGCGCTTGTTTTACTGAATTTAGCCACAGACAGTTTTGTTGCTCAGTTGCAAAATAAGAAAATTGGATTATTTTCTGCTGGGTGCCATGTCGCGTTGTTATTTCAGGAAAACAAATGGCAGATCAAGCTGCTTGCTCTTCAGTCACACACTTTATGGACACAAGAGAAATCCCCGAAAAAGATTATTGCAAGACGGTGAAGCGTTCCCTACTGCAGAAAAGGCAACATGAGGAGAATTCTGAAGTAAACAAGAAGTTTAATATGATGAAGCATTTACTGAAAGTATGGGAAAGTGTCCGGCATCGCGAGCTTTTCTATGAGCTGGTTCTCGGCCCTCTCAGGTTTGGCCATACGCGACTAACGCATGGGTATCCTTTGCGTGGCAAAGGGCGTCCGCGGAGTGTGAGCATTGCCATTGTTATCTGATGATACATCATTATTTCACATGAATGTAATGCGTATTGTCAGGAACGCCGTAATTATTTTCTCGCGGCTATACAAGGAGCATACCGAATTACACATCAATAGTTTACTTGGCGACGAAGTTATTACTTCACACTCATGTGTTTTCATTTTCTCAAAGCAATCGGCCTTTTACGCCGATTATATTTTCGTACCCTGACTTCATGTGCATACATTCTACACTTACACACACCTCATGTTCACAGTTTCATCCCATCACCTGCTACCATAGGTCTTTCTTTTCCTTAACCCTTCTCGGCGATAGTTTATTGGCACATTGATACTTTAAACTCATGTTGTTGTAAAAAAATTTCCAAACTCCCATCTTAAAGCATCCTTTTCGTGTGATGCTTCTCAAATTAAGAGGCGTTGGAACAACCCAGCCATTTGTGTTACGTCTTTCTTCGAACTCTGTTCGCGCTCCATGCATTGAAAAGGATGCGTATCCCTGCGCCGCAGTGTTCTTCCGCAGCATAAATGCCGTCTGCTTTCATCGCCGTCACCATGGCAACAAACGTCGATTTTGTAAACGCCGTCTGCTAGCCAAAGTTTAATAGCCTTGTAATAAGCAGCCGCAGATTGCCTCCGCGAAGCGGCGTGTACACAGGAAGGGCGGAAGGGCGGGGAGGGGGGGGGAGGCTTAACAAGCTTCCTAGTGATACAACGCCGTCCGAAAAGGTCATTTTGTGTTAGTTGCCATTGTGACGGCGATGAAATCAGACGACCTTTTTGCTGCCGCAGAACACTGCGGCGCAGCGATACTAGGTGCGTGCTGAGGCGCTTCCCGCATGCTTTTCAATGGGCGGAACGCGAACAAAAAGAGTTCGAAAAAAGGACTTAACGCAGAAGTCTGCTCTTCTCCAGCGCCTTCTAATTTGACAAGTTTTACGCCAAAGGCGTGTTTTTTGGCCATTCCGGGCAATGTTTTTTACCTGTAGCATGGTTCTAAAGCAACAAGCTGCGTAGTTTTTGTACCTGGTGCATTATAGCCTTGCACTCGTATGCACCTCAGAAATCCAATCCAATCCAATCTCGCCTCGAAACACACCGAAGTCGAGCGTGAGGCTTAGCATCTGAGGCGTAAAACTTGATGCGCAGCACCAGCGCAACCGGAGCGAGCAAACGATCGGAAATATTTGTTGGTGAACCAGATGAGCGGCTACTTGATATACAGGGTGATTCAAGGAGACTCCAGGCTCTTTAGATCGACCGCAAAATTCGGTTTCTTAACCTATCGCGCTACGATTTTGTGCAGCGTTGCTCCCAGATGGTGTATTTTTTGTAAAACTTGCAAAGAGCGAACTTACCTGAGGAAAAAGTAAAGAGAGAAAAAGGTTAGCTCCTATGGAAACGCATCGACGCCACCGGTCTTCAAACAACACGGAGCCGTTTCGCACGGGAGACAAGAGATGGCGCAAGCGTCGCGACGCCAACTTCCGCCAACGAACGAACATACGACGCCGAGAGCCGGCGTCTTTAACAGACAAGGAACTGCAGCTCCTTGTTGATACCGCGCCTGTTTTTGTTTCTGCGACTGTGGCCGCCTGCGGAACGCCCGCCGCATTTGAGTCGAAAATATCGTCTGCTAAACACGCCGGCTCTCGGCGCCGTATGCTCGTTCGTTGGCGAAGTTGGAATCGCGACCGTTTGCGCCATCTCTTGTCTCCCGTGCGAAACGGCGCCGTGTTGTTTGAAGACCGGTGGCGTCGCTGCGTTTCCATAGGAGCTAAGCCTATTTCTTTCTTTCCTTTTTCCTCAGGTAAGTTCGCTCTTTGCCAATTTTACAAAAAAAGCACCATCTGGGCGCAACGATGCACAAAATCGTAGCGCGATAGGTTAAGAAACCGAATTTTGCGGTCGATTTAAAGAGCCTGGCGTCTCATTGAATCACCCAGTAGAATAATCTTGAAAACATCAACGCACATCGATGCCCGGAGCTCCCACCCGGGCGTACCCGCCGTAGCCGTGGTAACGTAAAAACGTTTTATTTATGCTTTTTTGTTGTTCAGGGTGTTTTTAACATGGCCGACTCATAACTTCCGCCACGGGTTAAGCCAACCACTCATAACTAGATTCTGCGGGTATTCACTCCCGGTGAGCCAATTGAGTGAAATTCGGTACTCTGGGAACATTCAGTGGCATTTGTATTGTCAATTGCAAGCATGGTGCACAGACTGGTGCCCCACGAGTGCAAGCCCGTGCAGCTTGCGAGTGAACATAGCTTTGGCACGCTCGACAATGCACAGGCTTGTCCGCACGAGCAGAAACATGGCGGCGGCCAGTGGCCTTACTGGCCACTGGTCTACTATGTTCGCCCCAGTAAAACCGGTCGCGGCATGTTTTTTGTTTTTTGACCGTTTTGAAAATAGCAAGAGGGCGCGTGCATTGCTTTGATAGGCACTGGAGATGCGCGAGAGCGAAGATTCCGAAAAGTGTGAATATGATTTCATATTTCTGGGAGGAGGGGCTTCGGCGGTACCTTTAAAATGATTTTCTGCAGCATCCATGCTCCATATTAAAAAAAAAATCTCGATATTCGTTTTCCTTGAGGCAAAAGGAAGACGATTTAAATGTTTTCTCTTCAGATACCGAACCGCTTCCGTTACGCTCGAAATATTTTTTAAAGAATTTTTTTTGTGCTTATTTTTTTTTGGGGGGGGGGGCGTGGAAGGAGCCTTTGTTGCTATGGCAATATGAATCCTTTCCTTTTTCCGGAGGCGTCGCCGCCAGCGAGATAATAGTTCGAAGTCACGAGCTTGTTTGGCTAGGCCACCGCTGCCGCAATGCATCGATTGAACTTTAGTCTTTCTGCGCGTACGAAAACCTCACTGGAGCTTGCACAGCACGGAACGGAACGGCACAAGCCGTCTCGAGCACTGCCACCTGCTTCCTGTGAACTGAAGTAAAGGCTTAACACATGCGCCGAACGCTTGTTGAGATCGGTAAATTAAATTTATTTTACAGTTAACTTGCGCCGCAAGGAACTTTTAAGCTAAAGACCTCGGCACACGCCCAATTTTTCTTGCTAACAAAGGGTACGTAATGTTGCAACGAAACATAGCTCTCGATTGAACAATGAACAACGAGAAAAATACTGAAGAAATCTTCAGCAGACAGCGCGAACGACGTCAAAGAAACTCTGCGATAATCGAAGCAGTTGCTTTTGACGTAAATGGCGAAGGAAAGAAGGGGACCGCTGCTATTCTTGAAGTCTAGAGGTAAAATGTATCTTACATTTTGATTGACTCAACCAGAATCTCAAGTACGTTTTAACTCTAGATTTCTTGCCAAAAGATCATTCGCAAATCGTTCAGCAATATTTGCAGGTTATACGGTACAACGTTGTACGAAAATAACTAGCTACGCCTGAGTACCCGGTGTTTCTCCTAAAGTATTGGCGCATCGTTATTGACTTTTTCAAGGAAATTTTTTTTGTTTTGGCATAAGTGTTGTGTTTTTCAAATGTTGGTACAGTTTCTCTTTAATAAATGAAATATAGGTAACCATGCAGGCAACCTGGTGAGCGGTGATACTTATAAAACCATAAACAAAAAGATCAAACCGAAAAATAAAAAAGTGCTGTGTTTGAGACTGTTGTGTTGTCCATTTTTTTCGGTTTTAATTTATTTTTGTGTTTTTTAAACTAAGTTTGTAAAAGGGCACGTCCATAACGTGTCCTTGTAGTATCGATAAAAGGACAATGTAGAAAACGAAGGCGGAAAACAAACTGGACTACGGGGGCTAGAACACTGATATCGATTATAGCAGGCTGAATCGCGGATCCGGAGCCCATGAGTGGCACCACCGGCGGCCATTACTTGACACCAGTCAATACTCGCAAGTCTATGATAGAATCACACAAAAAGAGGAATTTTGAAGCCTGTATGTTGTGTCCGAAGGCGAGTATTTTATGATTTGCTGTGATCATTACGTCGGTGTTCAGAGAGAAAATCAGTAGTTGTCAAGCATTGAACGCCATCAAAATTCAAACGTGCCTGCGTACCCACGGCTCAGCTGGCAAGCTTGCTCTCCTCGTGGAGTATACAAAGCAACTTGCCGTCAAAAGACCGTCCTTGAGGAAGCCCAGAAGTTGATGAATGTCGAAAACGTTTTATCGTGACAGCGGCTTTCGGGAATAAGCGAATTCTGCGAATCAAAACCTTCAAGCTTGTCGTCTGCTAATCACAACTTATCGAAACCACCACCAACTGCGCGGTAACTTTAGGCAACGGTTGCCGCATTGAGCTCCATTACGTTTTTCGCCCAGCGGAGTCACCCTCGACCAAAAAACATTGATCTATAAGAACTGTGAAGGCTGACAGTTTTCATGTTCATGCGCAACCTATTTTACAGTCTTCACGAAAAGCAGCCAAATCGTTTTATTGCCGACAACAACTTAGAAACGAAGGAAAAGGCATTATTTTTTGTCGGTTTTTCCTTTTGAGTCCCATGCATTTGGTGGTGACAAGAAATCACTGCCGGTGGTGCCACTCTACCCCTGCCAAAAAGGCCTCTATCCGCGATACAGCCTACTACAATAGCTATCAGTGGGCTAGAAGTGGAGGCGTCAGCATCGGTTTGTGAGAGGAGCTGCCGGCCGGTCAGGATCAACGATTGGCGCTGCTGTCGTCGTCCGTTTGCGTCTGCTGCGATCCGGGTGCTTTCTTCATCCGCGAGGAAGCATTGCGTGCAATATGTGCCCCTTAAATTACTTTTGAAAGTTAAACTATGTAGAATTGGCGCATGTATCCAAGGTAACACAAGAATAAACCTGCCACATATCGCCATCATGATATACAAGCACGCCGCCGCAACAGAACGAGCTGTGCAATGCTGATACCTCAGCCTTCTAGCCACTATAACTAGACCAAGCGAAGAGAAAGAAGCAAACAGCTTCTCGGGATCTCTGATGAAACCGGCATTTTCAATATCCGTCTTCAATGTAATTAAACCACTTCATAAGCACTATATCTGTGGATGGAAGTACAACTTTTTCAGTGTCTCTGCGCAGCAGCGCCTGTAACTTTGAAACCGCCGCATCCCTCCACCAGTCGAAAGGCCTGAATAAGCTCTTCCACAAAGCCCACGGTTACTGATCATGTCCCACCCAAAAGACCCTGGTAATCTCATTGGCGCAGGGATTACGACGTAGAGGAATCGATACACTTGTACTAATGCATCAGCATCCGCAACAGATGGAACACCACTATCATGCTAGGCAACATCATCTATAACATTAAATATACAGTGCGGACCTGGTCTTCGACCCATAATGAAGCGATCACATCGTGGGACATGTACAAAGACAAACTAGAGCACCTTTTCGGCGATCTAACATTCCGCAAGTTATCGGCAAAGCGCAAACAGGCTTTGCGTGTCCACACCTCGACGCAGTAATGTATGGCGTACGTACTAGACATATTGTCGCTAAGCCGTACAGTTAACGCCTCCATGGCCGACTACGAGCGAATTTCACACGTTCTGGACGGCATCGCCGACGACGCTCTTCAGATCTTTTTATTAAAGGCCATACGACCATCGAGGACCTTGTTAAGGAGTAACGGCGATTTGAGGCGGTAAAAAGACGTCAGATTACATCCGACTTTGTCCGGCTTTCTAGTACCACTGCGACGTCGATATGAGACGAAACTCCACGAGCAGAAGAGATAGCAATAATATTCTGGCGTGAGCTAGAAGCTATGCTCTATCCCACCAAGCATTTCTTGCTCAAACGGAGACCCACACCCGCTTACACTATCAACGGTCTAAGCTGTGATGCGCCAAGAAATGAGTCGACTTGAAGTTCCACCACCATCACGCCAAACCTAGTATTTCAAAGATAGCCTAACTTATGATCCGGGAACTCGTATTGCTCAAGCTCCGCCACGAGACCCAGTAGAATGTAGAACACCGGACAACTGTCCAATCTGCTTCCATTGTAGCTCTGCTGGTCACATCGCCCGTTACTGCCGCAGTCGGTGGAACAACCGGCAACGTATTTCTTCCTTTCTGAACTATTGTCGCTCCATCGATGCTCAATGCGCTTCGCCATCGCCAACTGGTCCTTCTCCAAAGGACAGTTTTGTTGCCCAGTCTCAATACTACAGCTCAACGTTTCCCCGTCGCAGCCAGTCCCTACCACCTGCACCTTGCATCTTGATGTTGCCGGCCCCTAACTGCCGGTACTCGAAAAACAAAGTGATGCGACTTCAAAAGGTGAGGTTGCATCACCGTCACTGCAACCTGAATCTTTGAATGCCCTATCTGCCACAAACCAGCTGCCTATTAGAATTGACGGTGTCCTTACACACTAAAAAATTCCCGTGCGTTTACTCTCCCGCACAACTTTCGGAGAGTCAATCACCGCAAGTTACGGAGAAAGCTCAGCGAATGAGAATGCCGAAACATATATTTAGACCAAAAACGCAGTCAGAGTCGCGACATCAAGCAATGCAAGCGAGACGTCTTGCTTTGCTTAATGTAACAACTCTGACTGCGGTTTTTGGTGTAAACATATGTTTCGGCGTTGTCATTCGCTAAGCTGTCTCCGTAAGTTCCGGGGATTGGCTCTCCAAGTGTTTTGCGGGAAAGTAGTCGCACGGGCTCTTTAGAGTGTATAAATGCCCCTGAGGACACAGGACCCATTATCTTTAATATGAAAGAAGATATAAGACACCAATTAGCAAACATTTGACTCCGCGCCACTAAAGACTTCCGATGAGCGCAAAAGGCGGCATTATACATTTCATTGATATTCACGTCGGACGTATTACTTTTGATAATAAAACGACTTTTTGTTTATTTTACGGTAATCTCTAGCTTTCCAAATCTTTTGATCCTCAGGTGTGATTTTCGTTTTACCCATTCTGACTTAATAGTCTTTGCGCGAAGAAAGAAATCGACTTTGACATTGATGCTTGAAAGACCCAACACGACCACTGATGTTCAAACTCAGTACTATCGACAACCACTCAACCCCAAAACTATCTGCCGCCCTAGTTAAGGACGCACCAGAGTTTCACACTTAACGGCAATTGTACTTCTGCAGCAAGTGTCGACGTGTTCATCACACTACAGCTGGCCATATAACAAGCCCTAGTTTCAATTTAGACTGTCACTAGCTATCCTAGGTTGAATATTTCGAGCCAATTCTCTCAAGTTTCTCGCAAGAAGCACTTCCCTCGCCGATACATTATCGGTTTGCAGACACTGCTTCTACGGTTGTATTGCTGCCGCACGACCTCCTTTAGTTACGAGCGCACTGGCAAGCCCCCATGTCCCTGAAATCAGGAAGATGAAGTACCGCTTATTAGATACTACATAGACAAAAAAAAAGTTGAGGACCTTCCAACTAAATTCAATATATTTGACCTCAGCAGTCGCCGTCTAGGCCGAACGACGGCAAAAACACATAACATTAATACAGGTACACAACACCCTCTACATCATCGTCGCTAACCGGCATCTATCATCGAAGGTCCAACCATACAAGCATACGTCGAGGTGCAGGTTGTTCTACAACCTTCCTCTAGCCCGATGTCGTCCCCTATCCTTCCTGTAAAAAACTGGGACATGGCACTTCTTTGTAGAATACCGTCGGTTTTACGAGAAATCGAAAAGATATGTATATTCACTACCTTTTTATTAATAATACGCTCTGTTGTCGACACGGCGCTCAGCACTTATTTTCATCAATCTCTGCACTGGCTCGTGGCAGATCAACGTTGACGAATTTGATGGATGAAGTACAGCTTTTATAACACCAGAGGGCCTTTACAAATTTAAAGCAATGCATTTTGGCTGATTTAATGGCCAAGCAACGTTCCAACGAATGATGAACCTTCTCTTAGAAATACTAAAATGGACAGCATTACTCGTGTACCTAAATTAAGTCATTATATTTTCATCCACGTTTTAATCCCATGTAGAACGACTTGATGAAGTCCTCATCCTTTTCGGAAATCAAATTTTGGAGTGAACTCTTCGAAGTCACAATTCGGAAATCAAAAATTACAGTACTGGGTTACCTTGCAGAGAAACACGAAGTCCAACTTGACCCTGACAAGTGCAGACTGTACAAATGTTCCCAATGCTAACATCATGCCTAAGTCCATGCGTAGATTTCTCGATCTCTGGTCCTATTTTGGTCTTTTCATTTTATAATTCGCCCATATTGCACGTCCTCTTACGAATCTCCTAAAGAATAACCAACCGTTCCAGAGGCAAGCAAACTGACAGGTTTTTCGCGGCATTGGAGACCGGTTTGATGTTTATTTTCATTTTAGGACATTTGGATTCCATCGCTTCAACTAAATTGCGAACCGACGCCGACGGTTAGGGCATCGGTGCTATATTGGCGAAGCAACAATTATGTGAAAAACATGTCATTGCCTACGCCAGTTTTACACTTAAGCCAGCTGACCAAATTTACACCATCTCTGAGTGCGAGTGCCGGGCTGTCGTCAGGCCTTTCGCGCAATTTGGTTCGTACATTTTCGGCCACGCTTTTCCGATCATTACAGATCAGCACGGCCTTTGCTGGATCCCGTAACTAATGAATACTTTAGGTTGCCTCGAATGCTGGGCATTCCGTCTACAGGAGTACGACTACACGGTACTCGTGAAATCTGAAAGGGTTCAAGAGGATGCAGACTGCATTTTTTGACACCCATCGAACCCCGCGAACTCATCATCCAATAATAAAACAGACACGCTGTTTCGTATATTCGCCGTACTGAAGATCACAAGAGGGCAACGCCGCGATACATCACTCCAAGCTATTTTTGACGACCTTGATTACGGCACAAATCGCTCATCGTCCGAACTCGACTCTATTCACGACGGCATCCTTTATCGACTAAATGCTTGACCTCATGGTGCACTTTAGATTATGGTAATTCCCAAACATCTTCAGACCACAGCGGTCAAAGAGCGTCATGACATAGCCCGGTCTGACCATTTGGGAGTCATTCGCTTCTACGCCCGCGGGAAACAACGGTTCTTCTAAAAAAATTGGTATCGTTCCTTAAACCGGTATCTCCCTTTCTATGACACGTGACAGCGTCATATAATATACGCGCTATCGACAGGACCACTCCAGTCCCTGGCCCCTCCCCACCATCCATTTCAGCGTGTTGGAGTGGACCTCCTGGGACCTCTTCCAGACTCATCCGCTGGAAATCGCTGTGTAGAATTAGCACTTGATTATGCCAATTGGTGCGCACTGGCAAGGTCACTTCTGACTGGGACATCTGTTGACGTCACCAAATTCATATTATACGAAATTATTTTGAAGCACGGTGCGCCAAAAGAATTTCTCTCTGACCGGGGTCGTCCATTTATTTCAAGAGCCGCTACTGATATTTTACGCCTCTGCGCCATATTTCACGAACGTACAACGGCGTGCAAACCCTCAGAAGAAGTCAATGGCAGACGATCTCCGATATAATTTCTATGTGCACATCATCTGTCCATCGCAATATGAACTCTGTGTATTATTAAATTACCTTTGAATATTACTCTTCGCGCCATGATACAACCGGTTATTCTTCCCTTTATCTTCTCTTCTGCTGCTAACCCTCCATCATGATTGAGTTTAGCGTGAGATAAACTAGAGACTTTTAGTTGATCTCAAGCTAAAGCTCCGCTTGGCTAGCGTCGTCTCGTGACGGCACTTCAAAGCATTGATTCAGCAAGAGGCATCTGGGCCCGTTTTCTATACCGTACGACCGACAAAAACTATGTAATGTGTGCGCTACACTCTAACTCACTACGGCGCATGATACTTCCGTGGCGACTTACTCCTACTGTTGACATCACAACGACGCGGTTGCCTAGTCCAAAAGCTATTTTCTTGCTATCAAGGCACTTTCAGATCATTCGACAAGTCTCCGGCGTCAAATATTTACGGAAGCCTTTTGAATCTCCTGAAAAACAACAGGCTAAACAGCAGCCGACCTCCCGCGTTCTAAGGCTCAAACCGTTCCTCCTTCCGCAAAACGGCGATACGGCGTTTCCTCGTATGGGGGAGTAATAATACAAGAAAGAAGAGAACGAAGTCAAAGCAGGAAAATACCAAGGGGAAGAAGAAGCCGATAGCTTCTCACGGTCTTCAGTAGAACCGCAATTTTTAATAAATCTTTTGTACAATCGTACATCTTCATAATTGCCGTAGCGAAACATTAAATTGTGTTAGATTGTAGTAAAAAAGCTGAAATACCAATGCCTATATGGTCGTATCTGACAGTGTTTATAAATAGTTCATATTTATTCGCTTAATATTTGAAATGGGAACTGTGACAAAATAAATCCCGTAATTCGCTTGATCAAAATCGCGGACCATTCTCTGTCACAACTCTTTCTGCCAACCCATACCTTACAAAGAGTGTTAAACACACTCTTTTGGTTGTTGCCGAAGTAGTTGAGGTGATGGGCGATACCTCAAAACATTCTGAGTATGCATCAATAATTGCCAAGTAAGTTCTTTCTTGAAAAGGCCCTGCAAAAGTTTTTGCATGGAGTCGTTGCCATTTCAATCTTGGGTATTTCCACAGGTCTATGAGAACATTGGGGCCTCGCTGCTCACTTCCTGGCACGGCCGACAACTTCGGTCTATCGTTTCGATGTCATCATCCAATAGCGGCCCCCACATTTAGTGTCGTGCCAGTACCTTCATCTTTGTCTTCCCCTTATGACTTTGATGCAAGTCGTTCAAAGCATATTTTCAGTACATCGAGTGTAAGATAACGCGTGTTCACCATGTTAAGCAGTCCAGCTCAACGGTTAGTTCTCTTCTGCGACGGAATTAAGTCTGAAGGTCAATGGAAGTTACTCGTTCCGGCCATCCTTCCCTGGTGAGTCTTGCAACCTGAGACGACACGGTGTCCTTTCGTGTCTCTCTGCTGGTCTGCCTATGTGTTATTGGAAATATCTCTAACTTCTCTAAAAGCAGACATCTGATTTTGCTTATTCTAAATTCTTACTTTGTAGCGCCCTTGTCCGTCATTGGAAATCTAGACTGCATAGTCTGTGACAAAGTTTTTATCGGTTTACACACACTTTATGTCTAAGTCATATTCTGACAAGGTGCTTGCCCATCGCTGCATTCTTGATGCAATCGTGCCTGGGATTTCCTTGCTAGAATGGAAAATCGATACCCGGTCTTTGTATTCAGTCCACAGTGCAAAGCTGCGTCCAAACAAATACTGGTGAAATTTCTTTACGCCTTCAACTAGGGTGAGCGTTTCTTTGTCAATCTGAGAGTAGCTCGACTCACCTTTGGAGATCGTTCTTGACATGAAGGCGATCAACCTGCGATATTTTTTGTGCGTGTTAAAGTACTGTACCATGGCTCGATGCGTCACAGTGCAGTTCTAGAGAAAGTCCAGGGTCATAGTGCACTGGCGGACTGTTCTTGGTAAGTAGCGTCTTTGCTTCGTGAAAGGCTCTCCGGCGTGATCACGACCACTCCAACCTTTTATCTTTCCGCAGCAGTCCATGTAGCTGACGTGGGGTGTCGGCTGTGTTTCTGATTAACTTTCCGTGGTTATTCACCACTCCCAGAAATGCTCTGACTTTTTTTGTATTTTGGCGTCTTCGCTTGTAGGATCCTGGGATTTATAAATGAAGGGCAAACACCAACCAATTCCTAAACGATCGTATGGTGCCAACGTTTCGGTGCCGGCTCGGCACCTTCTTCGAGGAAGCTGTTTAAAATAAAAGCAGCTTTTTTTGTGCATGAAATGTAGGGCAGTATTTTCGTTGTT
>JAZHYW010002862.1:0-53083 GCA_037355805.1 Ixodes ricinus
GTTCTGTCGTCCCCGCGCTCTCGCCTCCTCTTTTCTTAGTTTCTCCGCACATACTAGTACTGAATTACTAGTGTTACGAGTGCTCCGTAGCCTGTGTATTTGGGATGTCTGCGTACGTTTATCCGGCAAGTAGCGAGTGCATGTTTCCATAGATGCATTGTCACAAACCTCAACTTAATCTTTCTGGATTTATTCTTTTCTTCCGAAAAATTGCCGTATTGTCGATAGAAAGGCGATAACTACGTTGTTAGAATTTTAGTTTCCGATACAATTTTTATCCAATCTTCATACACTAAGTTCTATAGAAAGTCTCCAAAAGAAAGCGGCGAGCAAGCCACAGAAGAGTAGGTACACTTTCTTTGGAATAGCTATAGCCTCTATACACCACTTTCTATCGAAATTTTTGTAGAATGTGGATTAATTTCAGGGAATTTGGAAACGCATAATACACTGCACTTCCTCCTGGCAGGTTTATCCAATAAACAAGGCAAGTTGCTTAGCTTTAAGCTCTCCTGGAATTATATGGTACAATTAATGGGATTAGACATGGGATAAACAAGAGCAATTAAGATATTAAGACGTACCTCACTTTTACAGAGAGGACGATATTTGTACTGGCGACGGAACAATTTCACCTGCAACGTGGATTGATATGTATTTACGAGTGTCATCCGCAAAGAAACGTAGGTTAATCTACAAAATGCTCAGCAAGATGTTTTTTCTAATTTTTGATATAAATATTTTTATTGTGAAAAAGGGTAAAAGAACCGCTCGCATTCCAACAGGCGCTAAAGACGTACCTTTTTTTGATTGGAAGATAGATAAGCAATCTAGAGGTCAATTCTGAAGCGTTGGCAGCTCAAAAGAGAGACAGTCATCTGTATTCCCGTATATCCAAGGCCTTTATCTAAGAGATAAATAAAATAGAAATTGTAAGTTAATAAACGCGCATATGTTTGCCGTTCATTACTAAATAAAAAGAGCACAAATTGTACGCGACAAAAGTAATTCATTGATTGGCCACCACAGCGCTGGCGTTCCTCTTTTATCCAGCGAGCAAGCCAGCGACTTTGAGACACTGCAGCCATCTTTCAGAAATTCCCGGCGATATATTCTCCTTCAAGAAACGGTAATCATTTTTCAGTTGTAATCTCCAAACTTACGAGTATCGGCATGATACGTGAATCTAGGTGACAACGAGCGTTCAATCCAGCTCTTACTCGTTACTTCCGTCATCACTCCAGTGTGTTTACCGCCATTGCAAACACCAGCTCAATTCGCCAGCTCGCTGAATTAATGGCAGTCGTATATATTCAGCGTGTAAAAAGGCTGCCTCGCATTTCTGTGCCTACATTTGCTTTTGCTATTTGTTTCACTGTGCACATCTCTCTATTCGTAGCAGGATCGAAACAAAAGAGCTTAACCGTATGCAGGGTGCGACTAAACTCCGTGCCCGTTATTTACCTTTTCGGGTAGAAGCCATTGGCTTTTCTTCCGTGGATTTAAAACCAACAACGTGTTCTTCCAGCACGTTGTGTGTGTGTTTTGAACTTCGTATTCGATGCGGCTCTTAATCCGGGCAGGATCGGCGTCGACTTTTAGCTGAAGTGCGCACTTTAAATCACCGAACAGCAGAGTAAATACTCAAACGTAAAAAAGGAAAAGGATTAACAAATAAAACAAGCTATAGAATAAAAAAAGTAAAAATGGCGGCGTCGAAATACGAGATGTTGGACTATCGATGTTACAGACGGCGAGGGTTGATTCGGCGTGCGATAAACACAGCGATTTGTTCGTTTCTGTTTGTCGTTGCACGTTATGCGATTACGGCGCGTATAAAGTCGTCGCTAGTGCCGGTGGTGCCCACCAGAAACACACACACACACACACATGCACGGGCACGCACACAGGTTGCAAACGGTTGCCTCGTATTCCCGTTTCTGAGAGCACTGAGCAGTCGCCCATATTTAAAGAGCCCCGAGGCGGAAAAGCGAAGAGATACGAGCGGTGATAGGGCGACGTCTATTTCCTCCACGGGATCTCAGATAGGTTTTCTTTCTCTGTTTTCATTGCAAGCGTATATGGGTGGGCCGTAAATCTCCCTTCCTCCTATGTGTGTCTAGTACTGTGTGACAGTGCGTATTTCTGCTTTATCCTGGGGTGCTATGCCGCTAGCAATCAGCACGGTCTCGGTGACCTGGAGTTGTGTTACGTGCGAATTCTCGGCAAGCGGGACCGAATCTGAACCGTGCTGGTCGCGATCGAACCCAAGATGGCTGCGTTGGGGATACCGTGCGGCGTGCATTTGTGTTTTGGTGCATTTCAAATAGATATTGCCGAGTGGTAAATTTACATATTTAAACTTTTGTTAGAGGTTAGAGGTTTTGTATTTAGAGATGGTGGAGATGGAACTCTCTGCGTCAACGAGTTCCAGATTTAAGGGAGTCATGTGAGTGAAATGGCCGGGAATGTGCCGGCGGTATCGGCATAAAAGCTTACCTGCTCTTCGCATATGTCCGTCCGTCCCTTCCGGCAGAAGAACTTTTTATACTCCGTTCACCCTCAAAGAGGCCATGAAACAATTTTGAAATCAAATTTCATCCACCGATCGTCGTAAAAGGTGTGAGAGAAACACAAAAACACAAAAATAGGAGCCAAAAAAACTTCTTCCCTATAGAACTTTTAATAGAAAACTGAACTCTTTTGCGCCTTCTTTCCTTCGAAAGCTCTCTGTCTTTTCACTGCGATGCATCCGCGGAATCGCAGCACGTCAGCCGAATCCACGTCGCCTATTGGGTAAGAGCCTACCTCACCAGCACCGCAATCATTAACAATAAATAGCCGGCGAATGTTTCCTAAACGTTTTGTTAAATAATATTCAGATCCATATTGTTTAGCATAATTAGGGATGTGACGAAAATTGCCAAATTTGATAATGCTGAGAGCCAAGCGCCATGTATCGTGTGGTAAACGAAGCAACTACTGCGCTTGCGCAGTAGGGCCGACAGCGTCGCTCAGTTACTTGGTCGCGACGACCAACGAACGTTTATTTTTCTGCGTGTTCTTCTCGCGCGTCCCGACATCAAGCAGCAAGAAAAAGTACTTGAAACAGACCACGACGAACAAGAACGCTGGATCCACAAACACCCGAGAAAAGCTACAACGGCCACGAATCCACTGACCCCGACCAAGCGAGCTGGGCAGAATATAGGCCTAGCAGGCACTCCGACTCGGCGCATCGTTGCTTCAACGGTACTTGGCCAAGACCGTCTGCCCACGACCGGCTGGCGTGCTGAATGGAATATGCCCGCGCGACCCTTGTGGACCCTTCCGGTACTATAGTTTGATCGCTGACCTCAATTTTAGATTAAGAGGTGAGGTCAATCTCTTCCCTTGTCATCTCCTTGTTTTCCGAGGAAGTGTTGACGAACACTGTCGTCGAAAAGGGACTCTCGTCAATTCTATCTTCTTGTTTTGTGTGATATAGAGCTCAAATAAACGCCGTATGGATTACCTTCGTAACACGGTATGTACACTTTGTTATTAATATGCCATTTTTATTCTGACACGACTGCACGTCACTGTCGAGCTATAACAGTTCGTGGGAGCTACGTGCAATACCGTTCCAACTTTCCTTTGCCGAGTGTCACGTCAGTATTGAGTTGCAATCGTAAAAGATCGGTCCCGAAGCGCTTACCAACAGCGCGAGTACAGCACTTCCATCAAACGCGTGCGTCCGCTCCGAGTGTGAACAGGTATTTACGTGGCTCTTGCTGACACTGTCGTAGTTCAAATGTATCTTTTTTAACGTCGGCTCGCTCCTGCATCTCCGAGGCCGCGAAAAACGCCGCGGAAATTTGTTTCCATCTACGCCGCTTTGCAAACGACTGACACGGGCCGCCTTTTCCCAACAATGACAGTTGGGTTGACTTCTGGAGTCTTTTACCGGAAGACTCGCCGCACTTCTCAACAGGCATACCGGCGTATGGGACTAGTCCCATGCTGTCGCTCTAGCGCAACATATCTCATTGAATTTCGCTCAGCTGCGATATGTTCATGGCTGATCGCGGCGATGAGAGGCGCCGATTCACAAAATACGTCGGTGACATCAGCGCCATCAGCGCAGTAAAACCTACCGGCGCACCCCCAACTCGCCGCCGCTAACGCTCCCATTCTCCTACTGCCGAGAGAACGTCCGGTCCCTGTGCCAGAGTACGTCACGACCGTCAAACTTACGCCGCAACTTGTTTTGCGGTCAGTTGGAGAGAAAGAAAAAGTCGATATTTCATTAATTTGTTGTGTAGAAGTTAATAAACCGAGACAAAACGGATTCCTGTTCGGCGTTCAGTGAACGTTGAAGGTTTAATGTAAACGTTATCTGGCAAAAGTAAAAAGGTCATTTCATGGTCCCTTTAAGTTGAGACTAGAAGCTCCGCCTTCAGCTCGAGCTTTTGCCCTTGCTAACACAAGTGTGAACGCGCCGGCACGCGCAACCAAATCACTGCGGAAGCCAGCGAGCTCGCGCTGAAAGCGAAGCTCTAGTCTCAGCTCAAGGGTGAACGGAGCATAATGGCTCAATCGAAATCGCCGGAACGCGCTCCGACTCACGAGTGCGGGCGACCGTCACGGGAAAAGTACCTTGCCGGTCCAGTAACCGTTTTTCAAATGGAGTCACCACCCTTTTAGCACCACACATTTTCGTGTATTTTTTTGTTCGTTTTTTAAACGCTGTTACATTTTAATAGATGTGGCCAAGCTGGAGAGCGGTCTACAGCCGAACCCACGTTTGCCGTGTCCACCTCTGCTCTTGTGGCCCCACCAGGATCGCGGCATGAAACAGTATGATAGAATAGCTGCCTATGCTCTGCAGTATATGGTGTCACCTGGTGCAAATCGAGGGACAGCACAATGAGGAACCGGTAAGTAAGCTGGTCGGAGTCGTGTTTTAGGCACCATATAGCCATGACAAAAACACGAATAAAACTGTAGGCAGACAACGGAGCAAACGAATGGCCGATGCCAGCCGCAGTCGTTGAAGGAAGACGACCCATCACGCGGGGCAAGAACAAACTACCGGAATGACAAAAAAAAAAAAAGAAAAGGAAACCAGGTTATAATTAACCGAAGTAACAAAACGTCTAGGATCGGATTCTCGGTCACATAAATCACACATTGTCATGCCCCCACTGAGCTTAGCCATGCATCGTTATATGAAATATATGCTTAGCGTAGAGCGGAACGATGCTTTTACTAACAGCCACTCTTTACGCTCCTTTGGAACAAGCGTGCGTGACGAGCGCGGGGGAAAAACAATTCTATTGGGCGGCAGACCCGAAGATTCCGCTGGCGTTTACGCCGCGCGGCCGGAGCGATGCAACAGCTGTCCGACTGTGTGCGGCTTATTGATATTCGTCTCCGGCGCCGCAGGCCCAAGCTCTTCGAACAGCGCCTCGGAGTCTTTAATGACGGGAATGCTTAAACGTGAGGCGAGGAGGGAGGCCGTGGTAGTTACTGGAGAGCGTGCAATGCACTTACAGCGAACGTATACCCATTGTTCGTAATTGAGGTTCATATATAAATGTTAATACCGTAATTGCCGAATGCGGAAAGAGCTACCGGCAGACGAATCACACCGTCAAGGCAACACCGCCTAGAAGACAAGTCCCTAGTGCTTACTTTTTTGCGTCACAGGTGAAAGGCCAAGGCTGGACACAGACTGGAAACGAGTGCTGCATCAGCGCTCGGCTTTGAGTTAAGTTTGAGCCGAACATTGACGCAGTCCTCGTGTCCAATCTGTGCCCAGCGTTTGCGTTCGCTGATGACGACATCTCCATCAGCGCTCCGGCTTTGTTATCTAGGAGGTGTTGGTCAAGGCTGCAGCTTTTTATGCGTCTGTCGTCTTCACTCGCGTCTTCTGTACTGCCTGCATAGACTCTAACTAGAATTGGTTGTCACTTGCGTTGCATATGCGCCTGTGGTGTGCTGTTTTTTTCGGGAACAATATATAAACAAACAGGATACATTTGAACGATGCTACTGAACTGAACTGCCCGAAAACTTCAGTGCCTGCAGTTATTGTTGTCATCCAACACCTTTCCAACTGTTGCACAGCCTAAAACAACAATATGCCCTTTTGTATTTGTGAGTCTCGTGATGTGTGTTAGAAGGTGCTATAGTTTTCTTTTTCTTTGTTCTTTTTTTTGTTTTTCGTTACTCGAGGATGCTTATTTTTGGATAACTGCCGAACACAATGCCCCGTCAGCTTTACAACTTCTATCTTTCTTCTGAATTTTGCAAAAAGCATTTACTAAACCAAAATGTAATTCTTTATCACTTTGCTTTTTTTTAAGTCACTGCCCCTATGCAAAGGACTAGCCTGAACTCTGCCTTTATGAAACACTGTGGGATGGCACAAAATCTGACATGAAATATAGGGCAAAACAATTTTTTTAATAAAATGAATACAATTTTTTTGTTGAAATCAGATTTATAATATTTTGTCAAATTAATTTCATTTAAATCATTGTAGCTAGAATATTTATTCTTTATTACCAGATGCTTTTTCAGACATGGCAGATCAATTGGCGAATGTGAGCGATCACAGAAAAAAAAAAGAATACTGCGAATTTAAAGTATTTTGATTTACTAAATTTTCTAGATGTGTCTACATCTAGAAAATTTAGTAAATTAAAATACTTTAAATTTGCAGTATTCTTTTTTTTTATCCGGCAAGAATTTTAATTCGGCAAGACTGCCAAATTAAAACAAAAGCAGCTTGATATTTTTTAGTTTGTTAAAGGCTTTACTTTCTTTCTCTTTTACGTTCTGATTTGCTAATTTAAAAGTAATAGAACAGTATTTTTTATTTAAAAGCAATAGGACACAGATTTTTTTCCTTTTGTTACTTTCTTTCGCGTTCCGATTTCTTTACGTAACTAACGAATGAAGTGAAAAGTAGAAAGCGAAACTCCCAAATTTATTCGAAGAGCATTGCATTTTGCTCGTGTTTACCCTGATATATATATTTATTTGTTGATGATTATTTGATTGAAATATAAACAAAATTAATGCACACGGAAAAATAGCGTCAAATTATATAAAAATTGTGAATAAGATATATTTTTTGCGATTATCTTTGCTGGAAAAATTTTGTTTAAACCGCCATGGTAAAACGGACCTAATTTAAAACACATTTCAAATGTTGATTTTAATCATGATTTAAATCATCTTGATTTTTAATCTCGACCCTGATTTGAAGACTAAGTATAGACGTCCTCGCCACATTAGAATACAATGGTTTTAAGATTTCGAACCTCTAGTAAGTAACCGAGCGCCTACAGATAAGCAGGAAAACGCAAATATGGTCCCAATTAAAAAGACGTCCAAGGCAAATGCTGAAAATCGTTAAGGAGGAAAAGGCGGCAATAGTAATGATACTAAAGGATTTATTTTGTATGTCTGCTCGGACCTTGGTGTTATGAATAGTAACATTGTCAAAATAATCTTAGCCCCGTCATTTGTTAAAACTTTTTGTTAAAAGCATTTTCGGAAAAAAAAGCAACAAGTTTAGTAGATCATGTTTCTCTCTACAGTTCGCTGTTAGGAAATAGCAAACTTTTAACTAAATGGCAGACGAGACAAAAAAAATATTGTGACCATGCGCATCGAGAAAATTTTGACATGAGTCCCAAGGTAGAAAGAAGCGCGCACATGATCATAAATTTCCAACGAAGAGCTAGGTGTATTTCTTGTGATCACGATTTCCCAGCAAAAACGCGCGTTTAGCAGATTGTTTTTCGTACAACCATGGCCTTCGAGATTTTTTCGCGCGCTCTGCTCCGGCCTTTCCAAATGCTCGGCTGCCCAGCATGTAAAAAGCAAACCGAGCCAGTACTCCAGATCTCCGAACTCGACGCTTATAACCACACCAGAAACGGAAACAGAATCGTCTCAAAGCACCCTAGCTGTGAAGTGTGAGCCCGCGGCATGAAGCTTGCGTTTTGATTGTTCTCATGGGAAGACTAGAGAAAGACAAGTCGATCTCTGTTGATTCGTAATTTTTATTCGCTGCTCCAGTTTTTTATGCTGTATCGCTGGATAAAATCTCAGAGTGCATGATTTCCTTCAAATCTATATTTGTCCTCTGCGTATACTGCCTTGGCCGGCGGGACAGGCATAAAAATATTTTTGTCGTCATGCATGAGAACAGCTTTCTAAACTTCACTTACGTCCGAGGACATTTGTATACAACTTTCGCGCTTTGAAAATATGAACCTTCAAATTTCGATTAACTTCTTCCTTGCCAAAGATGTGTGTGTTGCCGCGGAAGTAGGGGAGCACAGTTCGAGCTGCTCCTAAGTTAGGGTGTACTCGAGTGGGGAGGTGGTGGCCGGTCCGGCAGCCGTGAGAGCATGGCCTCCGAGCTCCCGAAGCGCGCGCGCGCTTCGGGATCTCGGAGGTTATGGTGAGAGTGTCGCGATCTGCAAGCACGCCGGTGAGGGCGCTGTGGGGCAGCAGCGCGGCCATCCGGCGACTGACAGAGGCCTGGCGGTCGCAGCAGAGATATTTGATTCGGCGTGAAAATTGTCGTATTCCTTGTTTATTTACGTCTGCTCAGTAAAAATAGTAAGTTCCAGCCTATCTCAAACCCCTGTGAAAAAGCGTGACTTGCGTGAACGGCAGAAGCTTATATTCAAAGCGCAAATGCCCTTTGGGAGCGGTCAGTTACTTACACAACCTCGCTTCTTTAAATATTTGTTTTTTTCGTTTTGCTGTTATAAAAGAATAATTGTGTATCTCGCCTTACATACCATACAAAGCGAAGTTTTAATGTGATATAGTATACGATGCTTTCATCTCTGCTTTAGTTTCAAAGCTTTTTAAAATATTTTTCGACAGCTGTGCATTTTGTAGACCTTTAAAAACCTAGTTATTGTTCTGGTGTCAATACATATTTTTTGTAGCATGGAATAACTGAGTCGAGCTTTTATTGACTTCTGTATTTTCAACCAAAGGCTATAGACTAGGAATTTTCTGAATTGATTTTATCTATTGAGTACACATTATATAATAAACACCACGACTGGGAAGATAAGTAGAGCAACTTCAACTCCTGTCTTTATTCAAGAGAAATCCCACTTTGAGAAATATGGTTCCTCGGACATGTCACACAGGTCACACAATTTTCTGAGTCTTTTTTTTTATCAGTTTCTTATTAAAACAATGCACTTGCGTGGCGCAGTTGATTCTTTTCTTGGAACCAAACGATCCCATTCCGCGAACAGAGAGGCGTCGCTCGGCGTCCGAAACAATGAGTGTTTATCTTTGCATTTGTTGTAACGCACGTTGCACACCCGCTGAAAACACCACCGCTCTGTATTTTTCTTCGCGGTATTTGACATCGCTGAGAGTCCCTTGTGTCTTCGGCACAGCTAAGAGCCACACAATATCGTATCGCTTCACACACTATACGTAAAACAAGAGGAAGTATTTAATCCAACACGCCCAAAGCCGCCTCGCTAAGCGCTGCCCGACCGGCCTTTAGCCCCGCTGTGACTGGCAGCGCAACCCCAAGCCCCTACGGCAGAATTGAACCACACGACATCCAACTCTTATGGAGAGTCCAACATTGTAGGCACACCTCTCGGTTCCAGTACACTTTACCTAAGTTCCGTTGAGTGACGATAATGGTAATGATGATAATTCGCGCTTATTTCTTTGTCTTGTTTGATTTGATTGCGAAACCCACTAAGCACCCCACAGTAACAGTCTCTACCGTGCGAATGCCACGGCCTGAGAAGCGCAGCCAGAGCGAGAAAAATCTGGGAGGCTATGGCACAACTATACTGATAGAGGGAGCAGGCGCTTCAACTTCAAGCGATGGTTTGTAGCACGCGCTGGTAGTGCCATCTGGCTTTCGAAAACTATTTGCTAAAACCTTTTATTGGTTGCATCAGAAGCATGAGGCACTACAAATTATGAGAACATTTCACATTATTTTACCGATGACTGTTGAAGCTTAACCGCATGCTACCGTCATGTTGCAACGAACTTTTCTGTCCAGCTTTTAGTGTTTCTTTTCAATTTATGTCCTACGTTACAATCCTAGTTCCAGAAAATTAAATACAGCATCGCCATTTATCGCTCTTCTTTATGCGAGAGCTCACGCAGTCTCACTTTCGCCTGGTCGGTGCAAGGTTTTTCGCGGAGACATAGACCATTCTCTTCCAACTCTCGATAGAATGTTTCGAGTGAGGCACTTGCGGGCAGAGCTCGCCGCGGCGGTGCTGGGGACGCGCGAGGAAGGTTCGGGGCGCCGAGGCGCGAAGGTAGCAATTACCGGCGCGCCAGTTCACGCCGTAGTAAGTTGCCCACTCCTACGACGACGCCCCTGCTATGCCCGACCCGGCGGTGCGCAGGCCGGAATCCTTCGAAGTGGTGTCTTCCCAGAAAGGTCCGGAACTTGTTGGCCTTCTGAGAACTTGAGAAACTACGATAATTAGAGCCTACAGACTGCCCACTTCGATGCTCACATTAAAATGACAGGGTCTAGCGAAGGAAGGGCTCACAACTTCTGTTTACAAACAGTGCCCTGCTACCGCGTAAGGTGAGCCAGCAGAACCGAAATCAAAAAGCGTGATTAGGAGATTTTGATGTTTACGGTGTGCCTATATCACGGTCGGTTTTGTCCAAGTATATTTAGGCTGGCTTGTCGCAGTAATAAAGCGATCTCACCAGCCAGTTTTGTTACTTCGCCGCGGCCGCAATGCACCCAGGGAACTTTAGTCTTTCTGCACATGGGACTACCTTGCTGGGTAACATGCGCGCATACCCAGCAATGGGGGACACGGTCCACTTGCGCCATCTATCTTTAGACGCCGGTACCCTGTCGAAATTTCAATGGGAAAATTCGTTTTCTCGTTATAAAATAAAAATGAGCGCACGGTTATCAAAGTTACACCAGACATGGGTTCTTGATGAGCGTTGACATCGCCTCGACATAAAAAAAGAACCTAAAAAAGAGCGGAAGGTGGTTCCAAATGCGGTTCAAATTCTGGTCAGTTTGTATGGGAAATCTCGAGAGAGAGACGAACTTTGCGGTATTAAGTTAATGTAGGCAGATCCCTGAAAAAAGTAATCGGTGGTAAAGGAGGTCGGGACTATGCGCGACTCCTTTAGCCAGGTAGGTTCACGGTAGTACCATTCAGAAAGGTTCCTGAACGCATTTTGCACGACAAACCTCCACGAGCCGCACCGGCCGACCGTACGCAAGGTCATAACCAAGCTTTATGACTTCATTGCCGTCTGCGGTAGTGGCGCAGCGGTTATCGCGCCGGGCTTGCATTGCCGTGTACCGGTTCACGCGCGGGGTTCGAACCCTCTCAAGGCTGACACAATTTTTTTTCTTCATGTTTTTATTATATATATATATCGCTGTGGCTAGCGTTACGTCCGGACGGAGCACTGGAAACGCGTATACCTAACCCTAACCCTCCCCTACCCCTCCTCCTCCCCCTCCCCCTCCCCCCTCCCCCTGTGACGCCACCTGTGACGCACAATTCGCTAAGCTGAGACCAAATAAAAAAATCGGTGACCTTTTCTCTGGATTCGCTCAAAGGCCGGTGAGCTTTTCTCCACATCTGCCGGTTTGGTGGGGAGCTTTTCTCTGTTGAGTTTTTCTCCGCCGCCCCCAAGTACATCTAAGCTCGTTTGGAAGCGAATATATGTCGGCGGTCACTCAAATTAGAAAATATATCTGATCTTCGAACTTGCAACACTGGGGACACACTAAAATTGATCCTAGAATGTCTCTTAATTTACAGACTTTCAGTTGGTTTTCGCCTTCCAGGAAAGTGGGTTTTCGGGGAGGAAGCAGGTTTAACTCGGTTTTCATAAAACTCGTTCCGGGTGCAAAAATCGGAAATATCGAATTTTACCCGAAAACGAAGATCCCTGGGTATGATTAATGGTGTTTCTGCTGCCACTCTACTGTAATATCACTTAAGAGCTATCTTAGGTCTAACTAATATTAAAAATGAATCAGCATGCACTAGAGTAAAAAAAAAACAAGATCAAAGTACAAGCGCCATAATATGTTGTTTTTTTGGTTCCCGTCGGCAAAGTTGACATCATAAACCGATGCGCGATTAGATACGCGCAAGCGACATATCTATATATGGCTTGCACAGAACGTCTGCCATGCTGGTGTCAGAAGCCTGCCGGTAACGCAGTGGAAGGTCACGCGTCAATGAGCGTCTCGGGACATTTATTAATACACTAAAGGCTACGCTGTCACACGTCCAGGCCACATTTCAACGGGTGTAGGTCAATATGGTCCCGGACAAAATGGTCCCGTACGATATGGTCGTGGAAAATATGGCCCCGGACGATTTGGTACCGAGTAAAAGCCTGGACAAAATGCTCCCAAGTAAATTTTTCGACACTTTTGACCCTCTGTCTAAAATGTCGCTGTTATCTGTAGCGATTACTTTTAAGGTGAGTGATAGAAATAGAATACGGTCCATTCGTCACATGTCAATTCGCCATAGAGGGAATAAAGGCAATTTATCATGCAGGTTCCACATGTTCCGATGCAATGTTAGGAAATAACAATGGAAATAAACATGCTCTTGAACACATGACACGTTTTATTATGTTCCAACAAAAGGTCTACGATCTTGAAGCGGCGCTTGGTGTGGAAACGTGTTAATATGGCCCACGCCCTTCAGAAGGTCATTCATGGTACGGCTCCCTTGTACGTACTGTGTGCAGATTGTTGGTAGTCGCTGTTGCATTTCTCTTTAGACTGGTTCAAACTCAAGTTGAACGCACAAAAAGAAGAACGAATGGTGAAAATTATGCGCAAATAATATAAACTCTAGATTGACAAACGGCTCGCAACATAAGTATTTTGTGAATCATATTTAATAACCGAAACCTGTGAAGACCAAGAAATAAAAAACGAACTTCAAATGACCAACAGCTCATGTCATAAATGTTTAGCAAAAATAAATACACGCAATCTACAAACCTGTGAAAAGCAAGAAAAGAAAAAAAAAAATGCCGCAAAAATTATTTGGGATCATTTTTACCGGCCTAGCACTCGGGACCATATTTTCCGAGTCCACTTTGTCCGGGACCATATGGCCCGGGACCATAATGTCCGGAAGCATATTGTCCGAATTCCCATTTCAACATAAAATGTAGTATTTTGATTGTAGTTTCCTATTTACCAATATTGCAAAACACAAAAATAAATATTCCTTACTAAATTTGCTCAAAGGGTCTTGGTGCCTTTGTTTCGTGAATATTTTGAGGTCGTTTTATATGTTGGAAACTCGACAGATGCACCACTAAGCAACTCTGTTCTTAAAGCACTTAAAGCTCTCTTAAATCACTTGAAATAATCTCAACAATGCGTTTGTCGAATAGAGAGGTGGTTTTCTCCAAGCACTGAGCACACCTCGTTTGATCTCTTTGAAGGACGCAAAGTGGTCGGTGCGGTTTATACCGTTTAGTTATGCTGGGCCTTTCTGCGTGAAGGCTTGCTTTTACACCACTATCGAATTTTTATGCGCAAGCTTGTTTTTTTTATTTATACAGCAGCGGAGCGTTTTCACACACGGGTCAAAAAGATTCCTGTTGGTACCATTTCCTTCTTGTGAAGGAGATATACTACTTCGCAATGTTTTGGTCTACCATGCATACGTCCCATGTACATAAATGTCTTCACCCCGGTCATGCCTAATTTCTTTCTCAACTAGTCCAGCTAGGTTTTACGTATTTGGTTTTCGTAATAATTCTATCTCAGACGGTAGAACACAGCTAATCGCACCTCGTGCAGTCAACCCGAAGACATAAAACATGCCTGATAGGCGAAACCAACATACGAGGACCACATAGAGGCACTAATCGATACTTTCGGCGAGGTTGACATCAACGCCAGCACAACGCAAAAACTCATATTCTCAAAAAGTGCATGAACTAATCGGTTCGCGGCACCCTAACCGGTGCTCGACCTAATGGATGCGGCGAAACTGTCTTCTAGAAATTGAAAAACAAAATGGCAACTTAATCAGTGCATATCACAACATGCAAAAAGTCCGCCCTAATCGCTTTGTGCGTCCCGATTGAAAAGCTATGTACAGTGTTCACTTCTTTTTCCCTGCAGCTATATATTCTTAAGGATACGGTCCATTTATCACATGGCGATTCGTCACAGGACGACTGGTAACAGGCCCGTTGGTCACAGCGGAACATTGGTCATAGGATGATTCGTCACGGGGGCAACCCGTCGCACAATGGTTCGTTTGAAGTCCTGGACTTCTTATATCGGAATAGTAAAGTTTCTTTTCCAAATGTTTTCTATCCGAAACATATTTGTACATCTACATTATTTCTAGCAACCTGAAACAAAAATTACGTGGTATATATGCATGCTCTAACGATTATGCAGATCCCCAGGCATTGCATACATTTACATGCATATTACTTTTTAATAAAGCATCCTGTTCTATTGTTCTAACTGCGAACTCGTCAGAGAACATAGCTAGTTACTGAAAATTGCGATTTGTAGATTATTATATCCTTCCCTGCGCTGTCAATGTGACCAACTGTCTAATGGACGAGTCGCCCTATGACGAATGTTCCTATGTGATAAATTATCCTGTCACCACTCGGCCTGCCACAAGTGCGCATTTCACGAATTGTCCTCATTCCATATTTTTACCACCCCTCCTCTCCCCTCAAAACGTAAAGCTTCACCTCGCTTCAGGTAGACTACTATTTCGTCCTACACTTTCCATTTTATACAATTTAATTATGTTTTATTGCAAGATAAAGAACAACCTGCACGCGAGCACTTAAGAATAGGATTTTCGGGAAAACAATTGATCATATGATACGGCTAAACAGAAGTTATTTTGTCACTAATGACAGAACGCAAAAGAATGCTGATGACGTCTTTGTCAAAAATAGTTTTGAGGACGACTACCGGAGTGAGATTTTCCTGTGGCCAAACACAGGATCGCAGAAAGATTTTATTTTTAAATTTTTTTGGTGACCCCAAAGTCATGCTTATCGCCTTCGCTGGATTGGCTATATAGAACGACAACTACAGCACGAAGGGTGTTTCATGGCAAAGGATTAATGCTAGCGTCGTTTTCATCGCTATTTTCATTGCCTGCTCCCCTTCCCCCTGTACAAAGTAGCAAGCCGTGACTAGCCTCTCAGGTTAAGCTTCTCGAAAATTATAGTGTGAGTATGGAAAAAAAGAAAACGGAAAACAATGGCGAGAAGGTTAACCTGAGAGTAGTAGTAGTAAGCGTTTTATTGAAAAGGTTTTCAATTTCAATAAAACGCTTACTACTACTACTCTCATGTTAACCATCTCGCCATTGTTTTCCGTTTGCTCTTTTTCCACACTCGCACTTTAATTATCAAGGAGGGTCACACGCTTCCGCCTTACTCGAGAAATAGACAGTACAAATAGAAAGAAACAAGTTTAAAATGTATTTATTATTCACGGACTGACGTCTTGCCAATTTTGAGCATTTAACTCTAGCAATCGCTGCTTTGGCATATCAGTGGCGCGTACACTGCGAGCGTAGGGCCGTTTAATAACACTGTAGGCGATGCTAGTTTTTATTTCGATATCGCCAAGTTGTCGCAGAAAACAGAAGCGTACCAACACATAGGAAGCACGTAGCGACAGCAGGCATTTACGTAAAGCTTGATTCTTTCCACGTAGGTGTCTTTTATGATAATGCAATGAGTGACTCACAGAGGACTCTAGATTTAAGTGAATGTCTTGATTCTTTAACCAATTAACCTATTATTTCGGTACCATTACTGGGCAATTAAGCTCATTAATAAATTACCATCAGGCCAAGTGCACAGCGAAGCACTCACAAACCCGCATCTGGCCAAAAAGGGGTCAAGCAAATACTGTATTCTTTTTAATATTGATATTTCTAGCTACCAGAGTCCCTTGCAAGACAGGAAATTCATTTATGACAACAATTATTTCTGCAGAATTAAGACGTAGATTTGCTGTATTTTAGAATATTACACTAAATAAATAATGTAAAAAATATAAATGTTTAGTTGTTACAACAACATATTTGCCTCAATAAAACAAAAAAGGTCTGGAATGTTCCGTAAATAAAAATATATTCATATTTATACATCACAGGCCCCTAGGAGGGCATACATGCAAACGTTTCAAAAGTACGACGGTACTTAAAAAACTTTAAAAAATATAGCCATATAATTAATTTTCGCATAATTGAAAGATGTTTCTACGGACGCGCCGTGCCCACAGTTCCTGTGTGCAAACGTTCTTGCTTCAGATTTTACGGCGTCAGCAGGTAGCCTCAAGCTCTCTGGAGATTGTTGTCGTATCAACAAAATACTCTGCTCTCTCCACGCTACATAGTTGGGATTACAGGTCACACATGTAATGTATCGTTTACTGTACTCAAGCGCCTTTTCGTATATCTTATAAAACTATTCTGAGCGTTTCTTCGACCATGCATGACTTTCAGTGAGTTACATGCCCACTCTACTTGTGTCTCGCATTGCACCAAAGATTTGATGGAAAATTTAACGTCGAAATCAATTATTTATGGTGATCAAAACAAACTCAAGGTCTACTAGTTAACTTTCTAACATCGGAAAAAATGTCAGCCTTCACGACATTTGACCAAATGTTGTAGATCGATTCGACGAAACGGCGTTCGGTGAAGTGTGTGGCAAGCGGGCAACAATCTGCGCGCTGACGTCGGCAGTGACTTTCAGGGGCGCACCGCGGGCACAAGGGCGAGCTCCCGATTAGTTCGCGAGTCAGTCGAAGACTAAATTGCATTTCTTGACCTTTTTGTGGGTGAGCATTATGCACCGATCCCCACACATATCACCTCATTGAATGGAAGGACCTCCGCTTCAATGTCTGGATTTGCTGTATTCAATGAAGGGTGTGTATTTTTCAGTATAAATGTGTATACATTAAAAGTAGTTACACGCTGAATGAGTCTACAGAAAGCAGTAGGAATGGTAAAAAGATTGTGTTGAGTGCTCTTGTAGATATTAGCTACATTATGCCTGCTATACTTGCTCCTCAACATGTGGCTATGATTGTTTCCTCCAGCTTGATCAATTCACAGGCTCTCAGAGTTTAAAATTTAATAGCTAAACTGAAACGTCTAGTGTTTCGAAATTCACATCTGTTTTGTAATACCGTATTTAGATCTTCAGTAAGATATGATCAATACAAAAAAACTAGATACACTAAAAAAAAAAAAAACGGCGAAGATCAGGCAGACAATGCGGAAACTTTCACTGGGACCATTTTTTTTCTTTCGGGTTAGCACTTCGGGCCACCCTTTCCGGGGCAGTTTGTGCGGGACCATCTGTTTGGGACCATTATAAGGCGGTAACCGTATTGGCGACGAGATGTTTTGGTGGCGTCACCTCGCGGGCGCCCTCCTGTGACGCGGCTGGTAGGATGCGAGCAGACGACGTGCTATTTCAAAGCACCAAGTGGATATGTTATAGTTCGCATCTATGCCAATTAAAACTGTTTATTTCTTTAAAAAAACAACGTGTATAACGTTTTTTGAGTGATCTTTCTAAAGAAAATAACAGCGCCTCGAAGTTGCTTTTTATATAAGAAAATATAATTGGCAATTAGAAATTGGAAAAATCTTAAAAATGTTCAAAAACAAGCCTCGAGCTTCACATAACAGCTTGCGCGGCGTGCATCAGGGCTATTCACAGCCTCTCTGAAGGCTGGTTTTCTTTTTTCAGATCTTGGAGGCTGCTGTAGAAAACGTTTTTGCATTCACCCGAGTAAATGACGTGCTGTTCTTAGCTATGCACGCGCACACAGTTGTGTTGCAAGGCTCTGCACACTTGTTCTAGTTGAGCTGGCCGATACTGATGCTTCCATCCAAGTGTGACTTGACAGTTGCTGCCGAGCAAATGCTCGCCAGCAACTGAAGCTTAACTCCTCCCGAATCGAATACGCGGCAAAGAAGCTGGTCACATCGCGACTTTTGCTCGAAAGAAAAGCGGAAATTTTTATAAATTCCTAAATTGTCGGCCATGGCCCGGCAAATTCAGGTGATTGATTTTGTTATATTCTATAGTTTATTAAGAATTGCTTACAAATTTAAAACTGCTCGCTGAGAAGCGCATCACGCATTATGCGCATTTGGGTCCTCAAATATTAAACAAACACACGGTAGTAATTCATAGCAGGTGCATTCTTCATTTTTTGGGACGCTGAAGTGTCACCGACTTACTAGATTGAAGGCTTAGATCGCGAGGGGGTCTCGCACGTTTCGCATCAATTGGGTGAATAAGCAGGGATTTAGTTGAAACGACTCCGGAAGCCAGCCACTGCTTCTTCCTGCCGGTTATTTTAAGGAAAAGGTCGTTTACTGGTTTACAAAATTAAAAAAAGGAATCAATACGGAACTAATAAGAAACCAGCATTCACAGAACACATTGGAACCAACAGCATACACGGAGTCGCTTTCATTAAGTGTTTACTACACACGCAAGTGGTTCTCGAGTTTCGCTTTACTATTTTCAATTTGATGAGACATTCTTTCTTAGTTTTATTTTGTCCGAATCATAATCAAACATACACCCTACTCGCCGTGGTAGATGTCGTAGTAGGATAAAGTGCAGGATATTCTATTGTCATCATCAAGCTTTTTGCACTGGGGTAGAGAACAGCACACCACCTTCCGAGCGCTTCGACACCTCAGCGCTCAAAATGTTTGTTGGCACGACTACGCGTGCCACGTTCGGTTTCAAACTTAGGTAAAATGTCCTACTACAAATATCACTTCGCCAAATAAACACAACGTGTGAAACCGGCTTTGCCGCGTGTTACCCAAACAGCGCAGGAAGTGAGCTGACGAGCCGAGGTATCCAAGATATGCGCGGTCTGTGCCGCGACGTAACTGTCACCTGACGTACCCGTGACGTAACAAACGATGATGATGATAGCTAGAGGAGCGCCCTCTGTAGTTCGCACACGCCGCCAATATGGTTGGAGGTCGCCGAAAATGCGGCTAATTAAAAAAAGAAAAAAGACGCACTTAGGAAATTGAATGCACCCCTTTGATCTATCGCCCAAACGTCCCGGACGCCGACGCATTCGCGCACAGCGCGACGAAAGTTACAAACTGCGTTGTTAGTTTGTGGCGCACATGACGGTGTTGTTGAGACTTCATGGTGACTTTTTATACGCTACGACGAAATTTTTAAGACGATGCTACTGTCAGCTTCCCTATCCGATGCGGACCGCTCTAATACCCCTCTACGACATGCTCCGCTGTTCATATGAAGCCCGCTCCTCTATCAGCTATGGCCCCTTTGCAACTATCCTATGTTGCCCACTACGATATCTGCTGCGTCCCGTTCAGGGGTGGCGGGAAAAAGCTCACCGGAGAAAAGCTCACCGCAAAACCGGCAGATGCGGAGAAAAGCTCGCCGGCATTTGAGCGGATGCGGAAAAAAGCTCACCGATTTTTTTAAATGTTTGTTAGCTTAGCGGATTGTGTGTCACATGTGGCAAATTATCACAAATAGAATTCGTCACTTTATTAAAAATAAGTGTCCTATTTTTTGTAATATTCTTGAAGTTCATTTGGCATATTTAGAAACCCGTCAGAAATTAGTTATCACCCATTTTGTATAATAGTGTATACACACACTCAAATGTTTCAAACACAGCTCAAATTTTATTTTGCAAATCCTTAATAAATAGAAAAAAAACGAACTAATAAGGGGAAGGGAAGACCCCCAAGAACACCTCTTTCCACAAATGTACATTCCGTTAGTAACCAGAAAAATGACGGCCTCCGCGACATCCTCCAAGATATATGGTATACAAAACCAAGGCCTATTAATAGCGTTTCCGTGACGTAGTATTGCGAGCGATTCCTTTATCAAACAACTTCAACTTCAACTTCAACTTCAACCTTATTGTTTCTCTCCAGGGGAGAGGGGAGGAAGAAAGAAAGGCAGACTGTTGCCGCTTGACAGAGTTTCTCCTCCCCACCAGCAACGGGAGAAACTATTTTACATACTAGTGACCCGTAGAACAAGGTTTACATTGGATCAAAACACACAACATTAAACAAAAAACAAAAACAACAACAACAACAAAAAAGATCTGACGTACATTACGAACATTGTTTGCAGGTCGGAGGTCCCATCCAGAATAGGCACAAATAGCACTAGAGAAACAATGAACGAATATCCTTTCTGCTCAAACCCATCAAATTCGTGCCAAGTCTTTGTGTACTATTTATAACATTAGGCAACGAGTACTGCAACATCTGGAGGCCATCGCCTGTTCTCGAGCGAGGCGTTGACCATGTGTCAACAAAACGGCCTGCATATGCAGGCACTCTCCGCTTCATATTGGCGATTGATAGAAAAACAAATTGATATTGCCTTACAGACGTTTGATATGTTAGAAGAAGTTTATAATTATAATGCTCTGTAATTGGAACTATATGAAGGTTTTTGAAAAGTTGTAATGTGTGAGCGTTGAACTCCGCATTGCACATAATTCGAATTATTCTCTTCTGGAGAACATGCAAGTGATGCATATTTGTAACCGTTGTGCTACCCCAAACAAGGGAGCAGTAATTATAGCGTTTGTGGTCATCGTTTTCCCTTTCTTCGACTGATGTCACATCCCATGACGGTATACAATTCTTATACAGTCGGAATATACATTTCTGGAAAGAGGTTTTTTCCTTCCCCTTATTCGTTCGTTTCTTTTTTTCCTATTTAACCATGTTTTGGAAAATAAAATTTCATCTGTGCTTGAGACTTCTGAGTGCGTGTGTCGTTACCTGCAGTCTCGTTTTTGTTTTTAATCATGTTTAATGTACATTAGCTCATTTGCGCCCTTACAGTTAATTCATAAAGCTACGTTGGTTCCTTGTCATATTTTATTATTTTATGCTTCCACGCCTGCTTAGCGGGTACGCTGAATTCATTTTGCCCCTGAATATTCATTTCTGTTTTTGCTCTAAAGCACACGAAATAAACGCCGAGGAGTCAGCTTGGGGAGAGACAATAAAGGAGGATGAACGGTGAGAATTGGACAATCCACAGTGCCAGGACAAGCCGCGCACAGAAGGCGTAGCCCTACGACTGAATGCCCTCAGCGATTGATTTCAACGCGTTTTTTCTGTATGTACCTTCCTGACATGGTTAGACACAACAGTGAAATGGGCCTCTCAAATGAATCTAGTTTTTCAGCGAAGTTTTAATCTTTTCCGCGTCTTTTTTACCCTTTCTTTTTGTTCCACGATCTTTGCGCCTATTGTCCGCGATAAGCGAACTTTTTTTATTTTTTGGTCTCTCCAACGTGTCTTGCCCATGACGCAGCACGCGGCCGCAGGAGCAGACGGAAGGAGCAGGAAGGCGAGTAGGTCACCGGCGGATCGTAGCGGGACGGTGAGGGGAGGGATGGGGAAAGAAGGGCGAGATTGTGATTGACGCGCGAAACTACATTTTGAAAATTCGTAAAGGTCGATACGCCACGTGTCGCTAAAATCTGGAACTAAACTGCCGTGTCCCCGAAAGTTGGACTTGCTTCTTCGGGGACTGCTACGCTGATGGGAGCCTCTGGCTGAATGGCTCTTTGCACCTCTTCCCGCACGACCTCGGCGATGGAGAGCGAAGCCGGTCGGTCAGCGGCGGGTAGCAGCTTTCGGAGCTCCTCCCGGACGACGTCGCGAATGATTTCCCGAAGGCCGTCGACACCGGTGGTGTTCAGGTCCAGTGGGCAAGATGCGGCGGTTGGAGGAGCAGGCACTCCGGCGAGTCGATGGTAATGGCTTGCTCGGGCCGACAGCGCGCACTCGATGTTAGTGGCTTCAGCCACAAAACCATCGACGGTTGTCGGGGGATTGCGGACAAGGCCCCCGAAAATTTCAGCCTTCACGCCACGCATGAGGACGCGAAGCTTCTTCTCCTCGGCTGCCTCCGGATCGGCTCGGGCACATAGGCGCATGACATCCTCAACGAAGCTGGTCACGCTTTCGTTGAGGCCCTGCATCCTTGTTTGGAGATGGTCCTCCGCTCGCTGCCGACGGTGGTGGTTGAGGAACGTTCGCTTCAAATCGGTGGCGCAGGATTCCCACGTAGTGAAGGACGCTTCGTGGTTTTCAAACCAATGCCTCGCAGTTCCTTCGAGCGCGAAGTAGAGATTGTGGAGGCATTGTTCAGTCGTCCATCCGTTGTGGCGGGCTACACGTTCGTAATGTTGCAGCCAATCTTCAACGTCCTCGTGGACCTCCCCGTGGAAAGGCGTCGGAGTCCGGGGTGCGACGGGAAGGTATACGATGGTGGCGGCGGACGGGTTCGGCGACGACTGGCTTTCCATCGTTGGCTTCTTTGGCTGCTTAGTCTTGGGCGGCAAAAGTCCGAATTCCGGGTGTAGGCCTTGGGTGCGACGACTGAGCCGGATCTCGGTGGTGCTTTCGTTGGTTCTTCGTGGGCTTGGCGTCGGACTTGCACTGCGGGCCCTTGGAGGGTACGCGGCAGGGGCATGCGGTACCCCGCACCTCCACCAAAATGTCACGAATGACGAGGTGACAAAACAAAGGAATAACTGAGAAACTGAAACGTTTAATGGGGCGAACTTGTGCCCAAAAATAAAAGTTAAAAAGAAAGATAACAACAGAGCGTCGCAGGCGGCGAGGCAGCAGGATGGAACGCTGAGGCGAAAACTGACCCGGCTTGTCAGGCGGAACCCCTTTGTACACACGTGGGCTTCGGGAACATTCGGCGCGGAAGGTTCGGTTCGTAGAACATTCTAACCTCGAATTAGCAAGGCGGCTCTCGAATTTACTAGAACATGACATTACAGCGTCAGTAAAAATCTGTAGGCGCAACCAGGAATCGAACCCTGGCCTTCTGCGTGGAAGGCAAGCGCGATAACCGTTATGCCACGGGCGCGCTGCCTACTCGGTCAGCAGCGCCCGCGGCAATATCACGCACAACCAAATGAACAGACGCAATAAAGCCACGAGAGGCAAGGATGGCTCACTTGCTCGAGCAGAGGCATAGCCGCAGCATTCCCTTCGCTGAGCAATGCTTGTAAAAGTGAATCGGTTTCAAGTTAGCAACCGGCACCCAGGCGAATTATTCGTTAACCCTAAATCGATATCGTCTGTAAGGTTGGATATCTCTAACTTATTTAAAGCATCCCGAACTGAATTAACCTTTTTAAAACACGAAGGAAATCCGTAAACAAAATATACTCACACAGGTGTTTGTAAACAGGCAGGGAAACAATCACAAAATATTGTTTTCAAATCACCTAGAAGTTTATTACAAACAGCGTGTTCCGTAGACAAGTACGCGTACAACCGTCCACGCGGTCTTCGATATCTAAGGAGGTACTGCTAAGCTTTTATACAGCAGACAAGATTGCAAAGCAAACAAGACCCGAGGTAATTCTAGTCTATATTGTCTATTCTCCCGGCAGCTGGAAATATATTTTCCCCGAAATCCTACCGGAAGACGCCACTCATTGGCAGCGGCACTCAGTTCATTGAACGACGTTTCATTTACAGATTCTTTTATTTAGACGCTGTTTTATTGGGAGATTGTTTTACGGACAGGAATGATCAGCTTTTTTTGGCAACAATTCACCCTAGAGTGTAACCGCAAATGGCATTCTTGTGATGAGCCGTCACCGAATGTCCCCTTGAACCTGCGTGGACAGGATGCTGGCCAGTGACACTCCCGCGAAAAAGTTTCCCTGCAGCGTGCAATTTGCGTTACAAATGTGGGTGAAAGGTTAGTATCAACGAAACGTGTCCATGAAACATGTATCCACGAAAAGTTGTCTTTGAAACGTGTTTTCGCGAACAGCCGTGAGAACAAGAATGTCAGTATTCTGCCGGCACCTATCGCATGATTTTAGTCAGATAAAGGGAGGCGACTGCCGGTAGAATTTCGGGGGAAATATTCTGCTTGCTGCCGGAAGAATAGACACTGCCTAATTCTATGGATAATCTGGAAGAGTACCCGTAGAACAGCGGTCACTTGTTGGAAAGAAGAAGGTTGCAGTACGCTTACCATATTCTTAGCGGATTTGAAACAGACAAACACGAGATACAGGGGCTCCGTAAAAATTCAAGACGATACGGTAGAAGCTGTTATTTGCCAAACCAAACAACAGCAAAAAAATTTCAGTGACTTATTTGAAGAAATTGGTTGTTTCCGATATACGCAAAGGACTTTTCAAACACTGAGCCACAGAGGCCGCAGCTGAGAGTTCGGGGCCAGGAAAACGAATGCTGGGAGGAGGAAGCAGATGGGTTGTTGGAGAGGTGAGGAGGAATCATTCCGCTCGCTCCATCATTTCACCTCCATCCTGCTTCTTCAAGGTCTGCCGGCGGGTGCGCCCACAAACGGCTTATCTTCAAGGGCATGCCTACAATGTACACAGTGAGTGGATTTGTCAGTGAATACTTTTGTGAGTTCGTGCCAAATTTGATTGTGCTGTGGATGATATGTGAGTGGTCTACCGAGCAGTACCCTTGACGCAGGTGCCGCGCTCTTCCTCACGACCCACTTGGAAACTATATTCACGTAAAACGTAACCGGTGACACGATTGGCCTACAATACGCCTGCGTCTACTCACCTGTTCATACCGAGTGAATAGGACAGTAGCACGAAGGCTAGTTCATGGAGTTCCGAAGAAACTGCCAAGCCCACCTGTTAACCGAAAACAGAAGGTATGAAAACCCTGTGTTTTACGCTGTGTAACCCGCATTCTAAATTTAAATGCTAAAAAACCGCATCTCCTTTCTGCGCACGAAGTCCGAAAATAAACTGTCATTACAAAGAAAAAAAAATATTACTCAGAACAAGCTGTGCCGTAGAGTTCGCAGCATGCTAATAACAGTTTTTTCCCGCGAGCGTTGTATACATGTAACAAAAACTGCACCATTTCTTGAACCATGTAGCCATGAATGCCACAAAGATGCAAATACTCCCAAAGCTGAAGTTAAAAACGCGAATCTAACAAAAGGATGACAACACATGGAGGGGTTCTTGGTTCGAGGGAGCTAACGACTTTAATATATCAAAATAATAATAAAAACATATGAACAACCATGTTTGCTTACTTGAGGAATACGTAGAACACTGAGGTCGTATGACGTCCCTAAATGGCGCGAAATTCACGATTAAGCGATTAGACATTTGTTTCGGGTGTTAAAACGTGTTTTTAATGTATGATTTTTCGTTCGCAACGTGGCCGTCGACGGACATAACGCTACACATCTAAAGGTAGCGCTAAAGGCGAGGACAGGTAGAAGGAGCAGACACCGACAAGCGCTGACTCACAACCGATATTTAGTGAACATTTCAAAGGAAGATGAAGCAGAAGTGCAAGGACATATACGAAATGAAAAAGAAGACTAACCAAGACAAAAGAAAAGCAAAAATTATTTGTTACTTCAAATATAAGAAACAGAAAAATAAGTGTGGCAAAACATTTAAAATTTACACTAATGAAACAAAAAGATGTAAAAAATGGAGAAACAAATTTGGCAAAAAACAAATTGGAATGAATAACTGCTCCAATAAAATGAATGAAAAAAATGAAGAGAACGAAGAGGCCTCTGAAAATTAATCTAGTTAAACGAAGTTCTCACACAAAACAGCGTACCTTGGTAGGCTGGTTAATTCAACAACATAATGAGAAACACCGCAAAAGGAACAAGACACAAAGTAGAAGGACACAGGACATACGCTGACTAACAACCAAAGGTTTACTAGAACTTCCACGCCCGAAGAGTGGCCCGCGCAAGCACAAGCTCTTCTTTCTCTTTCAAAAGAGATAAATGCTAATGAAGAAAGAAACAGCGGCACTAGAAGGACGTTGCGAAACGCGTGACCAGAATAAACAAATATTAAAATTCTGGCAGCAAAACATTGCGCAGAGTTCAGATAGTTTGCAGGGGGCCGTGAAGACAACGTCAACGTTGAATTTTGCTCCTACACGTTTCAGATTGTGAGAGATCCTGTGAACGGAGGGTAGCACTTCGAACTTCTTTGGCCTTTTTCTTGTTTCCGTGTCAGGACTTTTCACCTTCTTAAGCAGGGATTCTGGCCACTCCACTCACCAGAAAAGGTGGGAAACCCGAAAGTTCAAGGCGATGTAGCTGAATGTCGAAGCTCTCGCGTACGGCGTGGGGAGAGCGTAGTGCCCCACGCTGTTTTGTTATAAAGAAAGAAACAGCGTAGTGCCGCTGTTTCTATCCCTACTAGCATTTATCTCTTTTGAAAGAGAAAGAACAGCTTGTGCTTGCGCGGTCCACTGTGCGCGCGTGGAAGTTCTAGTAAACCTTTGGTTGTTAGCCAGCGTATGTCCTGTGTCCTTCTTCTACTTTTTGTCCTGTCCCTTTCGCGCTGTTTCTCATTATGTCTCACACAAAAGATTGTAAGTAGTGCAGTTCCTTCGCCGATAAGGCTACCGACGGTGCACTGATGCCTGTATACCATTTAGCTGCTAAGACCTGCGAGTCATAAAAGTATCTTGTTCTTTGATCGCTGAACTGCCTTGGGATTTTGGTTTGATGGGATAACAAATGACACTTGCAATCTCGTACAAGTAGAGCGAGATGTCCCGCCGGTGATGACATCAGAGACAGTGCATGTTCTCTCAGTCTCATGTTCACACACCCGCCAGTCTGACCCAAGTACACTTTCCCACACGAGAACAAAATCTCGCCTTTAAGGCAGCTCACAAACTTCTTAACATGTATGACATCGCATTTCTCTTGTTTGTCGTGTCGAGACTTGATTTTAGGACGCAGCCGTTTCACCTTGTCAGGTCCAGAAAGCACCACCTTAAAATCATACCTGTTGGCTACCTTTTTCAAGTTATGTAATGTGCAATGGATGTAGTGCACTTTGGCTCGTCGGCTCCTCTTCTCTTTGCGTCGTTATTGTATTATTTCATGCATTATTGAACTTTCTGCCACATCCGTCAAGATGGACACAGGATATCCTGAACTTTGCAGTCGCGGGATTCGGTAAGTGAAGCTCTCTCCGGCTGAATGATGACAGGACTTGTTTAACACCGCTCATAAGCAATTGGTCACGATTCCTCCTTCGTTGAGTTTGGAATGTGCTGAGTCGAATCGGAGTAGCTTTTTATTTGATCTAGGTGAATACATACCGCACAAATTATTGTCCTGGAAAGTCATGCGCAAGTCTAATAATTGAAGGGCGCTGCATGGGGGAAGTTCATGTGTAAAGTTGAGTCCGTGAGAAGGCTCAACAAAGGTTGCGTGAATGCCGTGAACTACTTTGGTGTTGCTCTCTTCCAGACAATTAGTGAGAAGGACGAGGAAGTAGTCAACGTATCTACAAATACGTGCGACTTGGCCACTCGGAAGATTATTGGCAATAACCTGGTCGCATATGGATAGGAAAATGTCGCATAACACAGGGGCAGTGCATGACCCTGTACATATTCCCTTTCTTTCAACGTATGTTTTCCCATTGGACGTGACTGCAGTGGATAATAGATAGAGCCTTCAGACCTCTAGAAATGACTCCACCAAAAGGCCGCAATTATTTTGAAAGGCTATTCCTCTATTTACTTCAATTGATTCATTTACTGCTTCAAACAGTTCAGGAAGGGCAAAGCAGAAAAATTGCAATCTCGAAAAATACCCGTTCGCGTAGATTGGGCGATAAAGTAGATTGTAACTAGAACGTGGTGAAATCCTAACTCGTCTTGAATTAGGATTAACATAACGAAAAAATAAATAAAGTTGTTTTGATCAGGCCCACTGAAACCGGCGGCTGGAGTAGTTTCGGATCCACCGAAACGATCCAAGCTGTTGACTAGATCCGGCTGGATTGGAAGGTGGTTGATGCACCGCCTTTGAATCTGACGTAGATCTAACATTTTCGTACGGGATGGAACAAATGAAATCAAAGTGAATCAGAAACAAAAAAGATAAGAAAAATCTAACGCAGACTGGTCAGCTAGCCAGTGTGTTAAAGTCGTGCTGGAACCGCTGGAGTCAACACTGATATCGCCAGAAAGCCTAGATTGTTTCTGAACTAGATCCAGCCTTTGAGCGTGCCTGGAGTGTGTCCGGGCCGAGATCGGAGTAGGATGCCCCGGATAGAGCAGCGATTCAAGTGGGACACCAGCTGATCCAGGCTGGTTCACGCCGGATCTGACATTTCCATACGGGATAATGATCGGTTAAATCGATGCATCTTATTTGTGTTTCGCTCTTCATGCACGAAAATATTTTTCAAAAGTGTTTCCGTTTATTAATTCATATCCTCCAAGGAATACTTAGAATGTAGAGCGTGCTGGTAAGGAAAATATAAAGAATGGGAATAACACAAAGCACAGGGAAGGTCAAGATGACTTCACATCTGGCAGCTTGGCGTTTTCAGAAAAGTCCGAACAACCATGTCCGGTGACCATTTCTAATTTAAAAAAGTATAATTTGGTGGCTTTATGCCAAGAAGAATAAAACCAATCCTTGTTATCCAAAAAACATTTTTGCCTTTTCGAAAAAAACTTTTAAGCACCCTCTCGGTCACGTGCGCGTTTTGCGTATCGCGCGATGTTGACATTTCGGGCGGCTTCCCCCAAAACACTGTTCTGGATACGGCTCTAAAAATATTCACTGACAAATTAGGCATAGGAACGATTCACAAAAAGTATTAATCACCGAGTATTAGGGTAATTATTTTGATTAAACAAAATTGCAAACACGTCACTTTGCGCAATAACGCTGGGGATGAAAGAATATTTTTCTCTGTATCTATAAAAGCTAAGGTCTTCAAACTTTCTTAATGTGTTGCCCTGTATATAGTTAGTATTTGCGTAAAATATTATTGTCCTGGTTAGCGGGAGAAATCTACAAGAATAGCTCACAAGGGGCATTTAACTAAAATGCATTATTGTGAATATCAATAAAAAAAGCCATTCTTAATATTCTATAAACTCTCTGAAATTAATGTTTATGGTATGCATTACCAGAGTCTGCAAAAACATGATGCAATATTTGTGTGGCTTTTAAGTTATAAACCGAGAAACGGCCAAATTGATCCTAACGTGGTTGCCATAAATAGGGCGTGCATACATCCCTTCTTCACAACTTCATTATTAACATAAAGCGTAAAAATGCTCCGGGGTGGTCAGGAAAAGACAAATTGAGAGCACGCAGATGGACGGTAGTTCTGAAAGAAAAATTCCTAATATATTTTCGTATAACCGACCCAAGAATGCCCATGGGCCGGAGCTATCGAAGTGCGCCACCCTGTAACGTGCTTCGCGGGGCCTGTTTCAACAGCCGGCGTATGGCGTCTCCTTCTATACGACGTAAAGAAAGCACCCGGAGCGACTTCGCAAACAGATCAACCTACAATCTTGACGGTAACATGATTTATGAAGTAGGGCGCGGCAGATCCTGAACCTGCGCCGCCTGTGAGCACCAATAGATCCGCCGCCATGGAGGGCTGCACAACGCGTATAAAATAAAATATACTTAAAACAAAACAAAAATTCCGATTGCCTGATATTGTTTGTATTGGGCATTTTCAAATAAGATCGAACTACCACGTCCAGTCGCAAACTTTTAATATAACCAAAAGATATATTTACGCTTGTTGTGCAAGCGCAAAAACATATTCAAACTTTTTGGGAAAAAATATAAATTTTTCTTGAGGAAAAAAAATTACAATGTCGCTATGGTATACTTGCACGTTTTCGCGACTTGCGTGAGACCGACATTTTGGATATTTATTAATGAAAACTGTTGTCGTCTTAGGTTCAATATTTTTTGTGCCGGGACTAAACTTAAAATAAAAGGAGGTAAACATGCATTATCGATTACGAAGCAACTCAGAGCTTCATAAATCCGAATCTTAAAAGACCGAAAAAAATTTTTTAAGTGATTTGGACGCGTTTGTTTTTTATTCGCACAAATTTTATTAAAGTTGAAAACAATAACCTTTCCAAAAAAATGCCTGAAATTTAGACAAGTTACCGAGTTTTGCTATAATTAGAAAATCAATTTAAAATTAATGCCATTGTAATTTTCTTCTACTTTTCACAGATACTGGCTGATAATCTGTCCTATCAAGGCCTTCAAATATGCTCTGCAATTTTTTTTTTGCTTTAAATATATAAAATTGTTGTAACGGGAGTAGAGAAAAATAGGACGTAGCCGATTTCAAACAAGGAGAAGCAAGGGGTTGAAAAATGTATGAAGTCAATGAAAAAAAGCACTGATATAGGAGTTCGTGAAAAATAAGAATTCACACAAAAGATGACAGGTGAGTTTGCAGCACAAGTCAACAATTTAAATGCAGATTTCTCGGATCACTGAATTTCGGAACTTGTTGAAAGTGGTACAATTGAAACTAGTTTAATTAATCAAGATCCTGTGCGCACATTCGGAGCTTGTCGCGTGAATTCTCTCTGCCGGACGATGAACTGAGTCCGTCACAGCGCTCTTATGGCACTTCGGAGGGAACATTTGTTTCTTGTTTTGCCTGTAGTGATTACTGTTCGTTTCATCTCAGTGGCACCACAAGCTCGCGACCTCGATCCGATTTTCGCAGTCATAGGAGACTTTACTTTTAAAGATATATCTTTTCTGCGCCTACTGTTCTTGCTAAAACAGCTGTGGTTGCGAAGTGTCGGACAACGTACACTGCCACAAGGGAGAGGACTGACTTCCACGCACAACGGAAACATAGGTCTAGTCCTTTGTTTTTATGTCCCTGAACGCTTTGAGGTCAGCTTTCGGGAGGTGCATTAGTTTCACGTTCGGCAGTTTAGTGTTCGGTGGGGCAACCACCTCTGACGCCGACTTGATCACCGATTTGGTGGGCCGTCGAAGGCTGTACAACATTGTCTGGTGCTTGACATGACGATCGATTTAATAACAGGAACACTTGCCATGTCAAGTTGCGGACAAAAATACACCTCGCAGACATGTATTTGAGGCCCTGCAGCTCGTGTAGTTGGTACTTAGTCTTAAAGCTGTTTGCTGCACCATCACTTACGTAGGTCACATGAGCATACTCAAAGTAGATTTCACAATTCTCCAAACCGTTGTCTCATAAATTAAGTTACAGACTATCTCATTTACTCGCAATTCGTTTTCCTTTTTTTATCTATCTTAATTTTCTACGCCTTGTGCGGCCCTCCATGGCGGCGGATCTATTGGCGCACACAGGCGGCGCAAGTTCAGGTTCTGCCGCCCCTATTTCCTATATCATGTTGCCGCCAACGTTGTAGGCTGATATGTTTGCAAAGTCGTTCCGGCTGCTTCCTTTACGTCACATAAACGGCGACGCCATACGCCGGCTGTTGAAACAAGCACCGCGAAGCTTGTTACAGGGTGGCTCACCTCAATCGCTCCGGCCCATGGACAATTTTGGTTCGGTTGTACGAAAATGTATTAGGAATTTCCCCTTCAAAGCTACCGCCCACCTCTGTGCTGTCAATTTGTCTTTTCCTGACGACCCCGTTGCATTTTTACGCTTTTTAATAATATTAAAATTGCGAAGAACAGGTGTGTGCACGCCCCATTTATGGCAGCCGCCTTAGCGTCAATTTGGCCATGTTTTTCGCTTTATAACTTAAAAGCCGCACAAATATTGCATCATGTCTTTAGCCGACTATGTTAGTATATATTCAAAAAGTTAATTTCAGAGAGTTTAAAGAATATTAAATATGGCCTTTTTTAATGATTTTCAAAATAATGCAGTTTTAGCCACACCTAACCAGAACAACAACATTTCACGCAAAGATTAACTATATACAGGGCAACACACTGGAAATGTTTGAAGACCTTATCTTTATAGATACGGAGAAAATTATCCTTTAATCCAGGGCGTTATTGCGCAATGTGTCGTGTTTACGACTTTTTTTTCCACATAACTACACTAATACTCGGTGATTAATACTTTTTGGGAATCCTTCCTCTGCATAATTTGTCAGTGATTATTTCGAGACCCGCAGCCAGAAAATTTTTTTTGGTGGGGGGGAGGGGGGGAGGGAGGGAAAGTTTCCCGATAAGCGAATCGCGCATGTGACTGAAAGGGTGCTTACAATTTTATTTTATTTTTGTAGGCAAACTTTTTCTTTCGATAACAAGATTTGGTTTTATTCTTTTGAACATAGAACAATCAAAATATTTTTTAAACGAAAAAAAAAGGCCACCGCACATGGTTTTTCGATCATATCTGAAAACGCATAGCAGACGTCTGCTGGCAGTTTGAAAATCGTCTTGTCCGTCCTTGTGTTTCGTGTTGATCCCATTATTTCTAAATTCTCCAAAGTACATCGAAGATACATCGCGATATATTTGTATCGAGTTAAAATCTTGCTCAAACGTTCGTCTAAGTGATCGATAGTATCTTTAAAACATTATCGTGGTACATCTGTCGCGCGACGCTAGTCACTGATAGAAAGAGGCTTCGGAAGCTCTCCTTGCAATCAGACTCAGACGAGTTCTGTACTCGTGACAACATAATACAAGTTTGTCGTTAATTCGGCCTTGTGCCATTACTTGGGTGACTGCAAGATTCTGCCGCAATGATAAAGCGGTGTTCAAGCAAGTAACCCTACCGAAAACGAAAAGTATTGTCTGCGAACTGGCTTTCAGTTTTCCAGCATAAAATTCAGTTAGAGTTCCTGGTCTATAATTCAGTTATCGAAAAGTTATAGTGTTTTTTGGAAGGGAATCCACTGCGCACGTTGACTTAAAAGCCCGCGGCGCGTGCAGTACATCCCTTTCTTCAACTAGGCGATCAAAACGCGAATACATATTGATGGATATCTTAAACCTAGTGTATTTTCAGCTGTAACGTCAATACGGCTAGCAAGTGTTCCAGAATGAAGATTTGCCACATCGGAACGCAAGAAGTAGCCCATCAAACGTAAATATAAAAAAACGTGCCGGAAACGCAGGATGTTGAGGCAGCCAAGCTTACTTCGACTTTAGTTGAAGACGAGAAGAAACGAAAGCACAGGAAGGGATTTGGTGAGTAAAGGTAAGTTACATATCACAGCGCTAGTTACTTATTTTTTGTGATGATATAAATCTGGAGAATATTTGCTTCGGCGAGCGACGGCGCAGTGCCTGTAGAGTTTTCGGGACGTCACATATTGGCACTCTGGAAGAGCGGCTGTTCCTTGTGGGCTGCACAGCGCAGGTGGCCGCAGACAAACTCTCAACTTGCCAAGATAGTTCCGCTTGGTCGTTTTAAATCCCATTGATTACGCAAACTTCTTAGGGTTGCTCTAAAAAAACTATTTTATGGCTCGAACAAATAAAAATGTTAAATGCGAATGAATCTAAGAATCATAAATTGAACCGATCATAATATTTTCCTTACTACGACATTCATTTCAGGCGAGTGGCAAAACTGAATTCAAAACAATTGTGCAGGTGAGCTATTTGGTATTCAAAGCGAAATACAAAATTTATTTGGGGCTTTGGCGTACAAAAGAGGCAACAACAGAAAGTCGGAGAAACTACTTTTTTCGTTCGCTGCTTAGATGGAACGCCCTATTGGCACAAAACGTTTTTTGTCAAATTTGAAACATAAAATGGCTGTATGAATACACACGTTCATTTCTGCTTATTTGTGTTCAAAAGAAACGTCTTATTCTGGCTTTTTAAAATCATTTAAGTGACTTCTACTACATCCCAACTCAAAAATGAATAATTATGATAGAGGGTCTGAAACTATTATCTATGTTTTTATGATCGTAGTCTAGATGCATTGATGGGTCAAATTGTTTTCCGCCAACCGGTTCTATTTAAGTTGCTTAAGTTTGACCAATAAGTCAAGAAGGGAAGCAAATCATATAGCTTTAATATTATTCGCGATCTATTGTAGCAGTGTGAACTTTCATCTGCTAAAAACGTTTATTTCGACTTGCAAGTTCTGCATTGCACTCATAAATACCCTGTTTTCTCACAGGAAACGGCAGGAAAAGCTTTTTAGACAACGTTAAACCTATTGCGATAACTGCCTCTTGTTGACAAGAGTCTTTACTGTCAAATTTAGCTCCATGTTTTGCACTTCAAAAGATTCTTAGTCTAAGTGCTGGCGCCAAGGGGTCAAAAAAATCCTTAGTTATGAATATACAAAATTATGCAATTATAAATGTTTTCAGCAGTCACATTTATGGGAGGCAACGAGCAGTTTTCTTTTCATTTTTATAATCAAATAAAGCTGTATACGACTTGACATTATATGAACATAATGTCAATAGCTCTACTATGGTGTTCTAGATGCAAAAGTTTGGAATGTAATTGGAGTTTTCTTTTGTGCCAAGGGCCCACCATCGCCATCTCCAAATTGTGCGGTTCCAGTCTATGCTTTATAAAACGAATGCCAATATTTAACATACTTTCGTTTGGTCAGTATCAGAAGTGTTGGATCGTGAGAGTGTTTTGCAAAAATGCCTTGATGGAGCTGAAGATTTTATAGCATTTCAGACGTCATCGAAGGATTTTCCAAGTATTTTTTTAACATTATCAATAAATGTGAGGGCTTCCATTCGTGATATTGAAGATTAAGCGCTCTTTGGTTTTCATGTAATTTATTTCTAAATTTTGCTTCAATTTTTAGTTATGTTCTTTGCGTTCGGATAACAGACCAGGCATGCTGCAAACCTGGCTCCATTCATCACTCAGTTTTGATTGCACGGGCGTTCTATTTCCTTTTCTTGAGCCTCGCTGGCAAACAATACGTTGTTCCCTCTCTAGCGAAGAGCTGGTAGAGGGCAGTGGTTTTGCCGATGCGCTTGTTACGGCAACAGGTGTAATGATTTTCCAAGTAATTGTGTGGCAGATGGGAAAACTTTAAACTGTCGAGTGACGCAACCTCCTGTTGACCCTTGACTGACAAAGTCAAGGTTTTGACTAGACGTTGAACGATAGCACACGGTCCGACATGTGGGCACTGAAGTAGACGCGCGACTGTGATGTTTCTGACAAATACGTAAGTGCAGTGCTGCAGGTCAAAACTGACGAAATCTTGGCAGTAGTGTTCTCATAGTGGTGGGTGGAAGCTGTGCGTGGCGACGAGTCAGCTGCTTTGTTGTTTGCGCCGTTCATGAATTATATGGCATTCGTCTGAAATGTACGGCATCTGACGGCCTTCTCTTGTGATGTATGACAACCTGTTAAATGTTAGCTCTTACGTAAATAGCTTGTTGTTTGTCACAACGACGCACTGACGCCATTCGAGGAAATGGCCTAAGTGTTCCACGCGAAGACTGATTACCCGATAACTGATCATCGAACGTGGTGCAACAGGTTTTTGTTGGAGCCATCTGTTTAAAAAAATAGTTGTTTACAATTAGAGATAGTCAAATGCTGGAATATGAATTCCGCCGCTTTATCGGGGAGTCTATTGCAGATTTCTCTATGTGAACGCTAAGATATTTGTTTGAAGGGCCTGAAGATCGTAGCGTATCCCCGATGTTTTGACCAAAATATTAAAAATTATTACCGTTATATTACGTGGCATAAACTGGAGGCACTAGGTATTGTCAAATGTCCCTGGCCGTAGTGGAGCAGCCGTCTGCGTTCCTGCATTTCTCAGCAAGCATAATGGAAATAACATCATACAACTTTTGTATCACGTGTAAAAGTAACAAAAATAAAGCAAGGGTGTAAGTGGCGAACTAATTATTATTAAAAAGAAAAACATTATAAAGCAGTCAATCTTTTTTATTTTTTTCTCATGCGAACTCGCTTTACTTGTGATCTTAAAAACTGGGCCTATTTTGGATGGCTAAATTTGATTCAAACGCTACATAATTTTAGGCCAAAAAAGTTAGTACACCGAATCAGTTGGGGTAATTCACATTAGAACGACCCTGCTCCATCATTCCCCTGTGGCCACCATCCATCATTTGAATGCCAAAAGGAGGCTGCAATCTAAGATTTTTTAAGAGGATAAGGTTAGGTAGGGTGCACTGTAGTTACGAAGGCCATCGTCTCCAAATCCAGTGCGCTTCCAACGACGAGATACGAATCTTTGGGGGGGGGGGGGTGAATGGGGGGAGAGGGTACTTGCGTGGAAAGAGCGTTAATGGAAAGTTCCACACCTAAGATAATCTTGTACCGTTAGACACTACCGACATTAAAGAAAAGAAGAAGATGGATGACACAATGCAAAGGTCGGCAAACAACCTGTCACAGAGCAACGTCTACTAGAGATAATCGGGAGTCGAGAATTAGCCCTGAGATGACAGGCTGCAATGAAACCTTTACAAATGTCACAAGTCACGGCGACAAACAACACCTCATCATCCTGATTTCGAGTTGACTGCTCAACACCCGGGAACGTTTCTGAATATATATATATACTGGTGTCAGTAAAGCTCACCTTGACCATACCAAGGCGACAGTACACCTTAGAAGTCGTGGCTGGTCGTAAGCCCTCAAAAGACATGTCGGGACTCCTCGCTTTTCTCTTCATCTTTGCCGCGGTCGCGGAAGGCCTTCGCTCAGGTGAGTCAGCACTTTGTTTGATTTTCGTGTTCCCTTTCTGTGTCTTTTCTTTCGACGATTGCTCCTGTTACTTATTGATACATTTTGAGCATGTGCCGTCTGAAAGTAGACCTAACCCCGTAACTCTGGCATTCAATGAACTCGCAGTGGTTCTTTGTTGTATATAATATAAAGCCAAGTGAACCCCCTAAATTTCCATGTCCTTTATCTTCAAATCTCTGTAATGCATGAAATTGATTATTCCATGTATTATAGATTACCTTCCTCTACAATATAACCATGCATTGTGTAGAGCACGAGCATGCGTTAACTTTAGTACGAGGCGAAGGGCATAGAGCTGACTTTAGGCATACAGGAAGTCGTTCAGCTTGCAAAGGTGATTAAGCATCGGTCTCCGACCCGACAGGATCTGGTTCTGGTGTCCGGTGAGAGATGAGAGTATATCGATTACATTCTGAGCAAGTGCTTGTGTTCATTGTTTTGCGGCTCTTGCCATGGTAACCAAAGCGGTTCTGATGACATGTCCTGCCCAGGCATATGGCCACATGGAGGAAAGAAAGGAGTACGGCGTTTCACTACATGCAGAGTATGCAATATAAACATTCCATGCTTTATTATATGTATTATAAGCATTTTATGATTTAGGCTTAATAGGGTTATTGTACGCTTTTATAAGGATAATAAATGTAAAAAAAAACATGTATGTTACACCAAATGTACCTTAAGGTACCATAGTCTGTAGTTTGCTTTTCTTTGAGGCAATTCAATCTAAATTATTTCAACCACCGAGCAAAATAATTTGCAATCTCATTGTATGCACAGAGTCACGTCGCGTATTTATCGGTTGCCTTTTTTTTTCCTGGCTTTATAAATGAACGAGCTTACTACCTCATTCGAAACGGCGAACTTCATAGACACTCTGCGCAAAATGAGGCGACAGCTACTCGAAGAAATTGTGAGATTGTATTGTGCGCTCGTGTTGGTTGTAGAAATAAAGATACATTAAAAATGCAATATGAGGGACAAAAAAAATGAAAACGTATTAATAGAAATATTTTAAAATCCTTCATTTCAATATCGCCGGGATTCGCTCTGAAACACTTGTGGCGTTAAGCATTAAAATAAGCGATTCTGTTTATAAATATGGTAGTCGTATACTTTGCCTTTTTTTCCCATGAACTTACTTATGCGAAAATAAGCACAGGTTACGAAGATACGAATTGCAATTCAAGAAGAGTAGTTATATATAGCACAAGAATAGCGGGCAGCAGAATGCTTGCCTAAAACAGAAAACACATCACCGATGTGAATCGGAATGTAAAACAAACACATCATGTAGGTCAGGGAGATTTTAAGTCTTATTCCAGAAATATTGCCATATACAAGAAATACAGAAAGTGTCTGCCTGATACAAAGGGCACTTGACATTTTAATTCGAACTAATATTTTAAAAACTCGGGGTAAGTTTTAGACGAGTTATGTTAGTGCCATTTATTTCTCAGGCGCGGCGGACATTAGGTATTGGGATACTCGTCAGGTTAAGTTGACTAATTAGGTAAAATATATTAGTTAACGTTTTCAATATATGTTTTAGGCTTCATATTACAGTTACAGCACTGGCGGAAATTAATATTATAGACAGGACCAATTTATACATATTGCGAAAAGGTAATGTTTTCCTTAGATATTGATTGAAACATTTTCGCGTTCTTTCACCCGATTTAGAAAGAGCGTTCAAAAAAGCGTCACGTACCCTGCCCACAATGACGCTCGAAATAGTGACGTAGTCGCTTCAGTCACGCCGTTGCATTTGTCGTCGCCGTATTCTGCAAGGACATTCTGCGGAGATGGTGATGACATGATATAAAAGATTACGTCACTATTTCATGCCCCATTGCAGGCTGGTCCTGTGGCGCTCTTTTAAAGCGCACTTTTTTAAATCGACCGATAATAATAATAATAATAATAATAATAAATCTTTATTTTACGTGCCCACAAACAACTTTACAGTCTATGATGTGGTGCACACAAAGAAAATTAAAACACAGCACTATATCAAACATTAAAATACATGTCACAATGAAAATATAAGCATATAACAGAAACTGAAAGACTATACAGAACCCGCCTTAGAATAGGTAATTCAAGGACATCCACTTTCGCACATAAAACATAAACTGGTGTGAACAAAAAAAAATCTCAAGATGGGTCTTATTAAATGCTGATTGGATTCTCGATAAAGGAGACACAGATGACATACAAGATGGGTAAAAGGTTAGCACATTCCTACTGACCCTTGACGGAACATGAAAGTCTATGACACGCAACAGATCAATTGAATTCACTTCTCCGTGTACAACTTTGTGAAGAAATATAAAATCTCTGTATTGCCTCCGCACAGCAAGCTTGTGCAACGCAAATCGAACAAGTAACGTTTCATAATGGTAAAAATATTTCCTTCCACTATAACGGTCATACACAATTCTAATCATTCGTTTTTGTATATTTTCTATTGAAAGAGCCTGAGATAACGTTAATGAATTCCAAATGATTGAGCCGAATTCTAATCTTGACCTCACTAATGTCTTAAACAAGTGCAGTAAACAACGGGGCGTAGAAAACTGGCGACACAACCGCGAAATCATTCCCAACACTCTCAGTGCTGCATTAACGGTTATAGATACGTGATTATTAAAGGATAGTGAACTATCGATGAATACACCAAGATCCTTGATAAAAGGAACCCGAGGAATCGGGGCCCCTCCCAAATTATATAAAAAATAAAGTATGTCACGCTTTCTGGATAACACAATTGATTTAGTTTTCTTGGGGTTAAGTGACAAGCGGTTTTTGGCACACCATTCAGAAACACGTTCTATGTCAGCCTGGAGACGGGAGCAATCAGATAATGACCTCACACTTATAAAAAGCTTAACATCATCGGCAAACAAAAGAATTTTTGCATCTGTAATACAGGAAGCAAGATCATTTATGAACAAAAGGAATAAAAGTGGTCCCAGGATGGATCCCTGGGGTACACCAGAACTTGAAATAAACTCGTCAGAGTAGCTATCAGAAATGCGAACAGAGTTTCGACGACCAATGAGATACGTGGAAAACCACGCGCAAAGATGCGGGCTGAAACCATGCAAGGCAAGCTTCTGTAGCAGTAAATTATGACATACACAATCGAACGCTTTCGACATGTCAAAATAAATTGCATCTACCTGTCCCCTACTTGACACCACTGGTGCAGAGTAACTTAAAAACGAGCATAAATTTGACTCAACTGACCTACCCTTCAGAAAACCGTGTTGAGATGCAGAAATCATTGGGCTCAGGTAAAAGTAAACACGTTTATATATTACTTTTTCAAAAACTTTTGCAAAACTACATAACAATGACACAGGACGGTAATTATTAACCAATGTCGAATCACCATTTTTAAAAATAGGAACAACTACAGACACTTTCCAAAGCTCGGGAAAGTGTCCTTGTGCAAGAGACAAATTAAAAATGTGCATCAAAATAGGGGCAAGTAAAGAGCAGCAGCCTTTTATAATAAACATAGGTATGTCATCAACACCGCTCGATAATTTGGGTTTCAGTTCCTTCACGGCTTCTACGATCTCCTCTGCGCCAACAGTAAACGAAGACAAAAAAGTATTACAACCAGCATTAGTGGCACTAGAAGAACTACTCATAGGAGGGGAATAACACGAACTAAAGAATATTTTAAAACATAGATACATTCTCGCAAATTATTTTAGTTACTATGACATAAAATACCATTTTTGAAAGTACAGCAACGTGAACCTTAATTAAAATATTTGAAACAATTAATTAACCAATTTTAGTTTATAATTCAACCTACTATGGCGAGTATTCCCTCCTCTAATATCCGCCGAGGCTGATAAATACATAATAAAGAAAAAATTCGACTAACCATCAACACGTTTATTTAATAAAATATATGATTGTATTAAAATCAAGCACCAATATAATGCACAGTTTTGGCGGCGTCTACAAAAAGTGTGCTCGAATTTCACTTCGAATTTGGAGCACAGTGTAATGGAAGCCGATATGAAACGACGTTTATATCTAAACACCTCAGTTCTTTTACATAGGCAAATAGTAAAACATACAAGGCCACCGAATCATTAATTCTACGAAATACACTGAAACTAGAGCCTTCACTAAGTATTCACAACCAGAGTTTTCTTATTTATTTATGACCGAAAATTACTGAATTTGTATGATAGGTGTACGTCCAAACTATTCGCGTTCTCTTTTGGCAAGACGTTTCTCCAAATAATGCCTCTCAGAGTCACCAGACTGTAAAACACAACAGCTAGGAAAAACTTAAACGGGACTGGCAAAAAGTACTGACTGCAAATTTCGCGCGCTAACACTACCTAGGCGAGTGAACTTCAGGCAGAAGGTCAGACTTCTCAACCATAACCATTAATTACGTAATAGAAAAAAACAAATCCTTGTGAAACATAGCTACTCAAGAAAGAAACTACTAGGTCCTCATTGTGAAATCTTTTACACCGAAATATTCATAGCAAGTGTGTTGGTAAAAGTATATATTTAGCAGAAAGAAGAAAAGAGAATGAGAACATGATACAGACTGGAAAACTCTTTTAGGAAAGAATAATAATAATATTGTTTATTTTGGGTGCCCAAAAACAACAACATCGATATTCCCCTAGGTGCACGAACACAGACAATAAAACCAAAAAAACAAACACAAAATTCTAAACACACGTAAAATTAAGAGACAAATGTAGGATTATCCAAATGGCGACGGAACATTGTAACAGCTGCAGATATATCGAGGTGTGGTGGAGCGATGGCGTTATATAGTGACTCAATCTTAGAGAGAGGTGAGGCATTGCACACTGAATGAACATAGAAGCAAACAAAATGTCTGGTTACACGTGAAGGATCATGAAAGTTCACCCTTCCAAGGAGTTGCGGAGAATCAAACGCAGCGTTAGCAACATTGTGCAGAAAAACAAAGTCTCGAACAGATATCCTTGTAAACAGAAGTGAAAGTGAAAATATTTGAAGTTTATCATCATAATTATAGATGATATATACATGATGCAGGCGGCTTGTACGGGAGAAACAACACTCGAAAAAAAATGTGGATGGAAGCCATCAATCTTTACCGGCCTGATTTAAACTTAAGATAGGCAGATCAGAAAGAGCGAAACTCGCACATCTCTGTCAAGCCCTCTTCTTGTTATATTATATATGAAAGAAATGTATTTTCCTACTCAATAAAGATAGTGATAATGAGTATGTGAGGATATTATTGAGCTATTTTTAAAACGAAAAAAAAATAATACACAGCCTTCTTTTTTAAAGACAGTTATTATTGCACAATTATTATTCGATACATTTTTTTAATTCCAGGAATAAACGTATTGCGGAATTAAACCGCGAGAGATCGCACAACTCAGCTTGAATATTACTTCGAGCAACAAAGCTAGATCCCTTGACTCCGTTGATCTAACATCATCTAGGTAAAGTTTTCGAAAAACATGGCATTTGTTCCACTGCGACCTGTTTTTTTGTTCCCTAAATTGGCGCAAAGAATATTCTTATTTCACCTTCCGAATGACCTTATCTGTTTTATTCAGTTTTGTACTAAGCAATCTCATCTGCGACAGCGGGCACGAATTTTTTGTAAAATGGTGAAGACGGAAATGTAAAGAATGTGGGACCGGCCCCGCTATCACCTCATGCAAACGATCAGTCTTCGAGAAGATATCCTGAGAAAGGCTTGAGACTCAAACTTCAAACCTCAGGAACGTTTGTTGGGAATACCAGATGTCACAAGGACACGGTACACCGTGCGGTCTCAGCTGCCGAAAGGCACCGGAAAACTGACTGGCCACAGCATCTGGATTCAATCTACGCTCCTCCATATGACCTTCAAGGAGTCTATGATTCACTTCTTCTGTACTTGCGCTAGGCCTTGCTTTAGGGCTGTGCCTAAGTCACTTCACCTTAGACCTAACGTCGCTCGGCAATGGAAGCATCGCGCATATTAAAAGCATGTTTTTAATTCGCTTTTTTGTTTGGTTCATCAGACATGATCGTTCAAACTCTTACAAGAAGAAAACAAGTTTAATTCGTATGGATCTAATTTAATTGGCATTGACATGAAATTATAAAGATCGTTTTAAACGTCTAAGGATAAACTTGTACAATATGTATTTATGAAAATAGCTTAAGAAACGTGATTCAAGGTATTACATAAGGGATGGGTTAAACAAATAGTGAGGTTAACATTTCGCGGAACTAATCAATGTCTTGAACGGAAACGACGGCTTCGGGCAGGGCGTTCCAGTCCACAGATGTCGCCGGGAGAAAATATATAGGAATGCTGTATTTCGAGTGAAAGGAAGGCCAACTTTTGGCATGGTGATCAATGCGGGGTGATATCCGATGAGGTGGCAAGATGAATCATTTGTGTAGATGACCATCGAAGTAAAACCTGTGGAAAATACATAATATAGCGACATGCCTGCGTGAACACGAAGGGGTTAGTGATAAATTTTGTTTAACTTCGGTAACACTAAAAAACCTAGAGTAGTGAGACGTTAGGAAGCAAGCGACGCGATTTTGAACTGATTCTAGGACGGATACAAGGTATTTAAAATGGGGGTCCCAGACTGACGTTGCATGTTCTAGTTTTGGACGCACTAATGTGACATATGGATGTCGCTACAGAGATGGGGAATCGAGACAAAGATTATGTATAGGGCGTTACTTCTTAAACCATTATTCATGGTTGTCACGTAGTCCGGTAAGAAAAACTATGTTTTAATCCGTTTTACGATACACCTGGAGCACTAAAAGGTGTATGCATGAAACCCAAACTCACATCATCTCTTCTTGTGACTTCTATTCGCTAATTTAACCTGGTGCAAAATCTCCCCTTTAGCAAGGTAGTCACTTGGGTCCGCGTCCATTTTGCACCTCGTGCTTGTCTTACTACGTCTTCGTCCGTGCTTGTTTTTTTTTTCAGCCGTTTTATACCTTTTAGCACTCCTCTCTTTTAACACTCCCCAGCTTTTCATTCCGATGGCCAACCAGCGTTAATCTTAATTACACACTTGAACAGCCGATGCTATTTGCTTTTTTTCTTTACGGCTTTCTCGCTGAGTAGCGTCACCTGCTGTAGAGTAGCGAGTATGTATCCTGTCTCGATATGACGCTCGAAGAAGTCTGTATGTTAGCGATGTTAAACACAGGTTCGCAGAAGACCTTGTTTCCACTTTCGTCCTCATGAGAACTGCAAAAGTTGCTACATTTAGGAGAAGGCACTATCTTTTTAAAACAGTTACTTGACAGCTGCGACAGATCAGCTGAGAAATGCAAAAAAGGAGACGTTTATTGTGATGTTCCATAGCATCGAGTACATTTCCCTACTCATCCTTTAGTCAGGAAAACTAAAAATAAATTATTAAATTGAATGAGACGTGAAAGGACAAACCAAAAGTTTTCTGATATGACGTCAAGACAAAAATACCTGCAAACGAGTAATTTTTATGAAGTCATTTCATCATGATATTTGCCAACCCCTGCGGCACCTAAAAAAAAACTAACTTCGTAATAATTTTGAAAGCTGCACAATAACAGTAAGAGACGAACTGTCATTTTCTCTTGGCGGACAGTGATTCCCGTAAATCAGGAAAATAACCAATATTAATGATTCTGGTGAACGCGAAAAAGATTCATATACATCCCATAAAATGACCACTTAAGACAGAGTCATCCCTTAGCGAAGACTAATACGTTTGAAATATGTCCAAATGTATTTTAATGTGCTTTAAGGGAATTTCGTAGTTTTTAGTACATTGAAGTTCACTAAAAATAAATTCTCTATTTTATCACTTACTAAATACACATATTTTTGGGTATATCAATAAATACGTAAAATATGTGTATTGAAATTATTACATTACGTACACCTCAAATACATTTAAATGCATAACTACTTTGATTGTATCATCGAAATGCATTTCAAGTACACCTTTGTTAATATGAATTAGATTCGCTCAGTATTAAAATATATTGTTTCCCCGGTGCCTAAAATGACAAATAATACACTAGCTAGGCTTCGACAAAACCTGACTTCTAAAATCAAAGCAAAGTTTTAATAAGAAGTTTTTTTATGCATCAATTTTAATTTTTAACACCAAAATAAAAAAAAATCCAACGTTTTTTTTTTTTTTTCTTTTTACGGTTGCCAACGTTTGTTTTTGCTTTCTACTATTGGCTCCGTGAGTTTCTACGTTTTTAGCCGGAAAACGTCTGAGTCCTCGCTGAAAAGGTCCTGGAGGGCTCCATGACTGTTCATCAAAAGCATACTATACGTTTTTTGATCGTATCATGTAAATTTTGAAGCTCCTAGGGGCACATTTCTATCGTGAAGTGACGGCCGATTAAACATGACTGCCATGGGCCCGCCGCTCGCGGCCAGCTGAAGACGAGCCATTCAGAAGGAAAGGAGCCTACTCATCACCGAAAAGTTCCTAGAAGTCTTTATGGATGTACGAGTAAGGGCGCAGGGTACGTTTCTCGCCCCGTTTGCGTGCCTTTTCAAGCGCCGAGGAGCTGATTTCAATCATGATGCGGATGTTAAATCAACATAGCGCCCATCTTCCTGCCCGCGTGGCTAACCTTTGCGGCACCTCTCATGGTACTTCGCGGTGCCCTCTGAAGGTCAGCAGGTGTGCCGGACGCCATCGCAAATCTATAGGCCTTCGCGTGATGACAGGATGACGACCAGTCGATTACAAGGCGAAAAACTTTGTGCGTAGACCGACCACATTTGTTGGTGGCTATTGCCAGTGCCGAACGCTAATCCGCCTCCATCGGCTTAAATGTCGAGGCATCGGCCGCCGACCGAAATGGACGGTCGACAGCGCACCATCGACAAGCACACGGCAAGCGTTATTTTTTTTTTTTTTTCGAAAAGCGTTTTTTAGTACTTGAGTTCGTTCTTAATCTTTGCTTACATGTGCGTCCGGGCAACGTTCGGATCGCAGAAGTTGTGCAAGAGGAAACTATTTATTCTCTTTAACTTTAAGGACATCAGTCACAAGTTCTGTTTCTTCTGTTGTTTCTTTTTTCGTTTTCTTTATTCGACGCGCGTGTGAGTGTTTGTAGCAAGTGCTTGTCTTTTGTTGAGCGTAAATGTGCATTCTGTAGTAAAATGAAAATAATGTTGTCTTATGGCTTAGTATAAAAAAAAACGCGAGAAGGCTGCGGAGATAGAGTTTATCATTGTACCGGTAGTGCAAGATAAACAAGTTTACAATCGCAATGCATGTGAACTGCTCAATGCGTTTTACTCTTCTCTCTTTTGTGTGACTAGCATCATGGGAGGGGTCTCTGGTTTACATTCAATGAGTAAGCACTATTTTGTGCATCTGCTGTACTAGATGTCTTGCAATTTTGAAGTGGGGGATGGATATTGAATAGGATTATTTAAGAAATATATAGAACGTAATAATAAAGTACGCTAAAATGCATTTTAATGCAAGTGAGAAATATATATTTTGAACGCGCCACAATTACACTTATAGTGGAGGTAGGAATATATTTTATGCCGTTTAAAATATATTTTCAGCCCTACTTTTATTTCTCTTGGAAATGTATTGAAATGTATTTCACAAAATGCATTTTGTATGCGGACAAAACAATACGAAAAAATACACGCATTAGATGCATTTAAAATATAAATAAGTATACGTTTTTTTGTTTTGTTTTTTCGCTAAGAGATATAACACATGTTTCAAACGTCACTGGTTCAAAAATCCGTTTTTCATCTTTATACATTCACAAGGCATGCATTTCCTCGAGGGCAGGGAGGTCGGTGGTTTGATAATGTAGTCGGAGTTGAATTTATTATTTAAATCGCTTATTATTAGCCAATTTTATTTGTATTAAATGCGACGAGTCAGCATGCACCCAAATAATTAAAAGTTTTATATTCGCTAAAGCAACTTCTGTGGAACAATTTAATAGTGTGTTGCACATTTTATCTATAATCACATTTTTTATGCTGAAATTAGCATTACCATGGCGTTTTGAAAAACGAAAAAGATTTTAGAACAATGTAAACAAAAGCTTCATGCAATAATTTATATTATTACAAATGCACTGCTGCAAAAACAAAATATTATCACCTTCAACGCAGGCCAATCCGCAGAGTATATTGTTTATCCAAGACTCCTGGAAGCAAGAGGAATCAACGGAGAAAAAATTCTTCACATCAATCATCAACTTTCTCTTCGTTTAGAGAAAAGCTCTGCAATCGCCGAAAAGTTAGTTGTATCGAGTTTTAATGGCGCTGAGCAAGTTGATAGTATTGTAAGTATTGTTTAATATTTCAAAGAATCTCGATTATATTTTTGTTTCATGAAGTCGTGTTTTTTCCCAATGAAATCAGCATCTGTATATACTGCAGTGTTTTCACATCTTATACTTTAATGCAAGGGAGCATTATGATTTTATTTTGTAAGTTTTCAAGTAGAAATATCTTGATGTTAAGTTTGTAAATATATTATCACACAATGAGTGCATAGTCATTTCGGCTTCGAATCACACATTTGAAATATTATAACTGAAAGAACAATCGGACTTTTTCAAATATTTTAGATTTTAGTTTTATTTTGTCTTTATCTTAGTTGTGCATTAAGATATAAGATTTCTTACGGGTAATTTAGTTTTCCTTCATTGTAATATGATTTAATGTTTAACTTTGTCTTCAGATACTTCCTACAAACCTTAAAGGCCCATCCGAAAAAAACGTTCAGATTCCAGGTATATCTTAGATATTTTAGCAAAATCTTCAAGACATTTCACCGACTGAGCTCAATGCTGCGACCATAAATTAGCCGATCGTACGCTGCTCCTTTGTTTACTTAAAATGCTCATTAAAGCAGATTTAAATAGGCATCCAACTGCAAAACAGTTTTATATATGCTCGTGTATTTCAAGCAAACCAATGAGCGTGCCTCTTAAGGCTACAGAAGTGGAATATTTTGTTTAAACATTTCGCAACAATGTAGTCTCCATTTCACTAAACGTGAGTTTTAATTAAATAAAAAGAAAACAAGTTAACTGTCAACTAGAGTGAACACTTCACATTTTATTTCATCCGCCTTTTCCTGTTTCTCATTTTCTTGTGGCTTACAATATTTATGTAAATTGAACAAGCCTTGAAGCTTACAGCAAGTGTCGTCATTCAGCGTTATTTCCGCGAGTAAAAAGTGCCATCTAAAGCTTTTTTTATTATTTACCTTCAACGAAACTATTTTTGAGGTTTGTATTGCAAGAAGAAAAAATGCAAGAGCTGTCTAGGAAACGTCATAATCTAAACCCTAGGACACGGATAAAAAAAATGAAGACTAGACGGTTCAAATTCTCGGAAACGTTCACTTTTCTTGTACATTATTTTACTTCTCAATGTCTCATGGTTTACGTTATGACGGTTCGGTATTGTTGTTTGGTAATTCATCCAAATGAATGAGCCGTAACACTCCAAGCACTTAGACTAAACTTGCGAGTGTGACTTGATCACTGCTCTGGATAGCGCCGATAATAGAATGCATTTACAAAATATTTGTTTAACTTGATAGGCAATCTCGGAGAGCTCACCTTTCTATCAACAAGTCTGAACTTCATTTTTTTTTCTAGTTAAGTAAATGTTGACAGTTTTGAAATGATACCTATACTAATAAATCGACCTCTGCTAACTTTTGCTGCTGGATATCTCTGCAAAGAACGATGACGAATATATTTAAAAAAAAACAATATTTTCCGTGGGTTAAAGACAAAAAAAGGTTACACAGGCATTTGAGTTTTTCCGGGGTGTCTCGATCAAAGCTATCGCTTTTCACGCGATGCTTTTGTGCTCGATCTACTCCAGGAAAAACCGCCAATTTATTAGACAGGGTTATTTGAAGCTACGTTCAAGTACTGGCGCCTTTTATTTTTACAGTAAGGTTTGTGGTGGGTTTGTCATGCTGCATATCCGACCCGGGAAAATGACATGGATCAAGTTGTTTCAACAAGAAAAAAAATAGATTTAATTGGACAAGGACGAGGTGATCAATACACTAACATCATTACCAGTGGCGCACGAGTCCAGGCAGTGACTCCCTGTGCGTCGCCTCTAATCCGCCTTATCAAGGCGGCGCGCGCGTTGTGCGAGTGGCCGGTTTGACTCAACCGCCACGCGGGAAAGTCCGTCAACTGTTCCCCGTAGTCAGGCAAAGGGGCTGGGGAGCCGCCAGGGTGACCATAGACTGCACTTGAATTAGTGCATCAAGATCAATGACGCGTACCCTCGAGCGTTCATAGCAAAGTGGTACTCACACGAAGGCCCTTGAGCTTAAGCGGCGAATCGAATTGACACTGCCTAGCGTGAACGCCCACATCATTTTGCTACCTTCTAGCATGAGACTAAATTTAAAAAAAAAAACAGTTCATTCATCTGCTGCCTGAGCGAAATGTGTTTCTTCAGATATTACAAAAAATAATCAACCATAAAGAATAGCAAGGAACTATACAAGCGTAAACCAGCAGCACCAGCTAAATGTGTGTATGTGCTGAGGTAAGGGTAAAGGAAGGAGGCTTAGGTGGAGTCTAAACTTAAAAGAGGAAGTTAAGATGCGAAGAAGGCCAGTCCATATATTTGAAGTACTTCACCGCGATTGTTGATTCTAGCAAAGAAGACACAAACGGGCGATTATTTTTAAAAAATACGCTGTACAAAAACGTTTTGGTTGATATATATTTTTATTTCTTAGATATTTTTAACATATTCTATCACTTTCTAGCACCCTTGGATATTTTAAAACAAACAAACCTAGTGTTCTATCTCTGCTTACCCCGGCAATATTAAGCCCTAATTTCCAGGAAAAATATTCTACAAACGAAAACAATATTTTTTTTAATAAAATTAAAATATCACGCACCTAAAGTGCTTGGAAATTAGAGTATTAAGATAAAAACCCAGATGCTCCCTAGAGATAATTTTACAAAATCTCAGTGCTCGTATCATTTTTTTTCAGGTGGATGGAAAGGAGGTGGAGAAGAATATTTATCACGATAAAAATAAGATGGCAGCTGTGTCTGTGTCAGAGCAAAACGGAACTTTGCAAGTCGTAAGAACTTTACATTTACCACTCTTAGCAAATCCATGTTTAAATGTCATCATCCGTTATCACTGGCGAATTCAGAGGAGGAGTCCGGATGTCCTAACCTCCCCCCCCACCTCCATTTCCTAAACTCCGCATGTGTAAAATTTTAGGACGAAGAAAGTGGGAGGGGATACAAACATCTCATTCGTTGGCCCCTCCTCTGGAAACGCCTGCATCCCCCCTGTTTATGATGCATGTGAGATGACAAGGGCAAGTTTCAATTTAATGTTTCTCACAAGGAATTACTTCCAAATATAAAAAAAAATATTTTTGGAACTGCAATAATTTATGCCAACATTTCAGCCCTTGTCAAAGTTATTGAAAGAAAGAAAGGGCTGGGTTTTGATCATTTTCGTAAATATATTTTGTTATTTATCCTGTGTGAAGCACTTGGGCATGATCACTGAAATTCACGAGAATTTTCTGGAACGACCAAGCCATATAATTTATTTATATGGCAGTAATACGATGATATATATATTATATAGGAGAACATTTCAATCGTCCCAGTGAACGACAAAAATTTAAGGCGTTTACAACACCCTGTAATGTCGAATCAGAGCGCAGTTCTTGAGGAGGAGGAGGGTATGGTAGGTAGGAAATGCTATGCCCCAACTCCTCATCCCTACCTCTCCTTCTCCCTCCTCATCTACTCCTCCCGCGCTCCTCGCCCCTCCCCCTTTTCTCTCCTCCTCCTCCTCCTCCTCCTCCTCCTCCGTCTCTCTTCTCCTCCTCCCTCCTCCTTCTCCTCCTTCCCCTCCCCCTCCTCCCCCTCCTCCGTCCCGCGCGGTGCATTATGGGAAACGTCCCATAATGCACTGCGCTGTTACGCCGACGCCGCTCAAGGCGGAAACGGGTGCCAAAGAGCTGCTGCTCTAAAACTCTCGACCGTAGTAGCTTAATTGTTTTTTAAATTTATATTTGATTGACAAAACGAAAAAACCTAAACAGTATACATTTTGAGCACACAGAGCTCGTGCAGCAACTCAACAGTAGTTCGCGCCTAACAAAGATTTAGAGTTAGGATTAATGTGGTAATTACCTTTACAGAACACTTATTGTAACTTACATTACATGTCAGCGAAAATTGCAACATTTCATGCATATAAGTTTAATTTTACAAACGTTACATTTCATGCATAAATGCTGTAACAGGTACAGAATGAAATGGTGTGCAGACCGCCGATAAAAGTGGGATGCTTGAAGATATTTGTCCAAATAAAAATGTGGCAATTACTAGCAGTAATAGTTATATATATATATATATATATATATATATATATATATATATATTACAAATGATCAAACCTGTCAAAGCCTATCAGGTGTGCATGACATGGCCCCTTAACATAAAAATTTTATTCTATTCAAAAAAAAATAACACAACTATGTAATCTATCTAGTACAAGGGACACGGAAGAAGAGTTCGCTACAATATTACGAAAATATGATCAAACACTCTCCCATAGAAACGTGCTATTCAACAATATAATAGCTTCACAATACATAAAGTTGCACATATCTGTTCATACAAAATACAAAGCACACAAAATTAAGTTTATACAAAGAAAGGTTCACTCAATTGTGCTTACAATCGAAAACACTTCTCTAAAATAATTTTTGAATTTCGACAAATAACGGAAGGTCGTGATCCAATTACAAACGAACATTTTGATGTCAAGAGTCCGTACCTTTTTATGCTGCGTCATTAACACAAAATAGCTTGCTCAGATATTATTTTTCGGAGCGCGAGTAAGAAAAAAATAAGGTTTACAATCTGTAGTAGGTTTCTTAACGCTAAGAATAGTGAATTTACGTTGGCTTCCATCAAACAATTTTGAATTGTTTTATAATCTTTGTAAAAGACTGATCCATAACTTAAGTCATCGTTGACATTTGAAAATTCAGACTCCAACCTAGTTAACATTTATTTAACGCCTGATTACAGAATCTAATTTCGAAAGATTACCAAAACCAAACCGGACTGACAAGTATATTGTTAAAATGTCTAATTTTTAAAGACCAAAATCCGAACTAAGAACATCTCCAGAAGACAACGATTGTGCCCCACGGCCAGATGGCATTGTTTTTAAAGCTGGATATATCTGCCCACTTGGGGGATTAGGTTTATCGCCTTATATTTTTTTATTCTTGGTATTTTATTTCGAATTGTTACTTCCAGGCTCCAACTATATCCTATGTAGAACAGATCCTGAGCAATGCCACTTCTTATTACGTCCTGAAACATGTTATTCTGTTCGCACGTTTTTAGGTGCTAAAGCGGTCTACAAGATTATTAAACAAAAAAAAATCAAAAAAAGGAGGAGGAGGAGGGAAGGGTACTCAGGGAGGGGTATACCCCTCCTCCTCCTCCTCCTCCTCCCCTCATCCTTCAATATCGTCCGGGGGGAGGTCACGTGACCCCGGGTGACGCTGCGCGGTGCATGTCCCAACATGCACCGCGCGGTTACGCCGATGGCGACGGCGATGGCGACGCCGCTCAAGCCGGAAACGGGCGCCTAAGAGCTGCGCTCTAAAAAAAATCGTGCATTTTTATTCTAAGACGCAATTTTCATAAGCAACTTTCATGATACGCACAGACCGGGGCCTTGGGACGCACGTTGAGGATTGCTCCTCTGCCACTGTTGGGACAATGTGAAGCTGGATGCGGGGCGCACAAAATCTTCGAAATCGAGGAGCCGGAGGAATACAAAACCGATTATATTGGTGAGACACAACCTAACGCTTTTCCTACCAAATGAGTTGCTTCCTTCCCTTTTCATCACAAGCCTAATGTAGAAAAATACGACACGAGTTAAAATAACCCAGAATAGGCAGATATGTGCCGCTTGGGTTTCATCTAGTTAGTAAAATTGCGCATGCTTTAAATAAGCTACATATTGATTTCTAAATGTTATTACAGACGGCTAAAGGTGGCTCATAGAGCGATTTTCTAAAACTAAGAATATATATGGCGGGAAATCTTTGTTATAACCGTATGTCATAATCATAAAAATACCTAAGTGATCAAGCACGTTAGCCAATGTATGTTTATGCACGACTTTGTAGAGCATAAATGCGACACTTGTCAACCAAATACATTGATTAATTTTTTTCCCTCGCATTTCCACCAGTTCTTTATGCTTAATATGTACGGCATATTAGTATATGACAATACTACTACACTGAATTGAGCGGTTGTCTTAAAATAAATGTTTTGTTGGACGAACCTCCACCTGCAAATAAAAAGGTACCCCGAACTA
>JAZHYW010002863.1:0-33859 GCA_037355805.1 Ixodes ricinus
TCCCAGGCAGCACACCAATGTTGGACCTACATTGGGCCAACAATGGCAAACACTGGCTCCAGAGGTTGGTCCAACATTGGCATTCTGGCCAAGCGCAACTTCTTCCAATGTTGGCCCAGCCATTGGCACCAACGTTGGACCATCGTTCAACCAATGTTCCAGCCATCATTGGCACCAACGTTGGGCCATCGTTCAACCAATGTTCTAGCCATCATTGGCACCAACGTTGGACCATCGTTCAACCAATGTTCCAGCCATCATTGGCACCAATGTTGGGCCATCGTTCAACCAATGTTCCAGCCATCATTGGCACCATTGTTGGGCCATCGTTAAACCAATATTTCAGCCATCATTGGCATCCCCACTATGTCATTAGCTATGCCAATTTTGGCTTTCACACTAATTCAATGGCTATGCTATCATTGGTATAAAAGTTCATTCATTGAATAGGCCGTTATTGGCAGTCAAGCTAATTCACTGGCATGTCCCAATGCCACATATTTAATGCTGGCTATGCAATGATGGCAATGCGTTTAAATCCTGGTTATTCCAACATTGGGTTTTAAAAACCCTGGCCTGTTGTGTATTAGTAGCCCACTGCAAATAAGCATTCTGGGCACAAATGGCAAGGTCCCCCTATGCTTTGTCTCTGCACTATTTCATCTGGCGTGCAAATGACTAATTCAAGATCAATTAATACTTTTTTCGGAACTTTTATTCAAACGGGCTAGGGAGGAGGTTCAGCGGGGAGCCTATATGCCTTGTCCTGGGGAGGGTCCTGGGGCGAGTCCTGGGGCTGGGGAGCCATTACGGCTTCCGAACGCCTCTTCCTGCCGCCTCCCCTGTCGCAAGACCCTGGCAGCGACTTCACCACCGTTTTTTAAGCTGCCGATTCTTCACACTGATGGCATCTACAAAAAGATCCAAAGGTCTAAGATCAACGCTTTCAAACCCACATTGGTCTTAGTAAAACACATCTCAAGCAGCACGTTGTGAATGCGCCAAGGCTCTACATAAGTTCACATGTTTCTGTAGCATCGCAATGTTCTGAAGAGCTTGACTCACAATGGACTAAACGTTCTTCCGCAACCTCAGCAAAGTCGTCGTGAAGTCAAGGATGACTGGCCACCATTAGCTCTTTCTGAAATATGTAACTAAATATATCATGCACAAGCAAATGAACAGGCGCGATAAAGCCACGAAAGGCAGTGCTGGCTCACTTGCTCTAGCAGAAGCCTAGCCGCGGCATCCCTCCGCTTAAATGCTTGCTGAAATGAATCGCTATGGAGCTAGCATCTGGCACCCCTGCGAATTATTCGTTAACCCTGAATGCGTATCGTCTGGAAGGTGGGAACTTATTTAAAACGTCCCGAACTGAATTAACCTATTTATTACATAAAGGAAACGCGTAAAGAAAAAGTACTCGCACATGAGTTTGTAAACAGGCAGCAAAACAGACACAAAAGTTTTTCTTCAAATCTCATAGAAGTTTATTACACGCAGCGTGTTCCATAGAGAAGTACAGACGTGCAATCGATCTGCGAAATGTAAAGAGATAAAGAGGTAGGGCTAAGCTTTTATACAGCTGAAAATATTGCAAAGCAAACAGAACCGGGGTAATTCTAGGCCGTAGTGTCTGTTCTCCCGGCAGCTGGAAAAATATTTTCCCCAAAATTCTCCTGACAGACGCCTCTCATTGGCGGTGGCAATCGGTTCATCGAATGACGTTTCATTGACACGCTGTTTCATCAGCAGATTGTTTTAAATAATAATATGATTAGCTTTTATTTTTGGTAACAAGTTACCCCAACTTTTCGCCGCAAATGGCATGTAGGGTGGGACACGTGGGTTAACATTCTTGTAATGAGCCGCCGCAGAACGTCGCCGTGAAGCTGCGTGGACGGGTCTGCGGGCCGGTGACACACCCGCGAAAAAAGGAAGTGGATATTCTGCCGCCGGCACAACAGCCCGGGGAAACAAATGCCAGCAGTTCCCCCATTGGGTCTCGTATAATACGAATTGTGAAAACAACTATTTGAAGCTGTAGAGTAACCCCCTTGAAAGGTGTCCGTCTCTTATGCGGTGGGACCCTGGTTTAATCGTCAGTGTGGGATTACCTTTTTTCTCTAGGCATTTGGCGATACCTACGGCATTTCTTTTTTACAATTAACACTGAAAAAAAATTAATGTTGTCAACGAAACCTTGCTGAATTAAATAATATGAGACTCCCTTTCGGGGGGGGGGGGGGAATGGAGGACAGCGAGGCTTGGGCCGCCGGTGGGCCGATGGGAAGCGGCGTGTCCAGGTGGGACAATTGGGTTAATATTTTTCTAATGAGCAGCCGCAGACTGTGATACATGCGCCATCCGAGTGATACACGCGCTGTCCGAAACTTGCTGAATTTGTTTTCCCCGGGCTATGTTCTCCATTCACCCCCGGGAAGGGCGCAGTTCCATACCATTTAATTCAGGAAAGTTTCGTTCACAACATTCGTTTTTTCAGTGTTAATCATAAAAAGCAAAAACGTGTTGCAATTATCGTCAAATGCTTAAAAAAGTTTCCGAGAAACAACAATAAGCCCACACTGGTGGATTGAATCAGGGTCCCGTTGTGTATGAGACAAACACCTTACCAGTGAGCTACTCTACAGCTCCCAATAGCCGTTTTCACAATTTGTTTTATACGAGACCCAATAGGGGACAACTGCCGGCATTCTTTACCCGGGCTGCCGATAGAATATCCACTTCCGCGAAAAAATTTCCCCGCAGCGTGCGATTCGCGTAGCGAGTGTCGGTGATATGTAGTGTCGACGAAACGTGTCGATGAAAAGTTCTTTATGAAAGGTGTTTCCACGAACAGCCGGGAGAACAAGAAAGTCAGTATTCTACCGGGAGTTGCATGATTTCAGGCAGCTAATGGGTGCGACTCTCCGTAGAATATCGGAAAAATTATTGTCCCGGCTGCAGGGAGAAAGACACTGCCTAATTCTATAGATAATCTGGAAGAGTACCCGTAGAACAGCGGTCACTCGTTGCCAACAAGGAGGTTGCCGTGCACTTACCAAAAAATTAGCGGACTTGAAAGATGTATTCCGAGATATTTTTCGATATGGCCACTGGAGAACAACCACGTACACACACAAACGAGATGGTAGGGCTCCGTGAAGACTCAACACGATGCGGTACAAGCTGTCATTTGCCGAACCAAACCACATCACGAGAATTTCTGTGACTTCTTCGAAGAAATTGCTTGTTGCCGACATACGCGTAGAACTTTTCAGACACTGAGCCCCACAGACAGCAGCTAAGTGTTCAGTCAGGGCCAGGGAAAGGAATGCTGGTAGGGGGAAGCAGATGGGTTGCTGGAGAGGTGAGGAGGAAACATTCTCCTCCCTCCAGCATTTCGCGTGCATCCTACTTCTTCAAGGTCATCAGGCGGGTGCGCCCACAATAGGCTTATCTTCGAGGGTCTTTCGAACAATGAACACAGCGAAAGGATTTGTCAGTGGATACTTTTGTGAGTTCGTCCCAAAGTTGATAGTGCAGTGGATGCTATGTGAGTGGTCTACCAAGCAGTGTCCTTCACTTCAGGCAGGTGCCGTGCTCTGCCTTGTGACCCGCTTGGAGACTATAGTCACGTGACCGTAACCGGAGACACGCTTGGCCTCAAATGCGCATAGCGTCTACTCTGCTGTCAATACTGACTGGACAGGACAGCAGTACGAAGTCGACTCGGCGAAAACGTGTCTTGGCAATGCAGTGGAAGATACAGGCCCGCGCTCCCTCTCCCATTTTGAGAGCTGAATAAAGCTGTGCGCGGGCTCTCATCCTTTCCACTGCATTGCCAAGAAAAGTTCTCGCCGAGATAGTTTTCGGAGTCCCAAAGGAACTGCCCTTCCCAAATGTCAACCAAGAACGGGAGGTATGAAGATGCTATGTTTTACGCCGTAAAATGCAAAAATAACCGCGTCTTCTTTCTGTGCACGATGTCCCCAAATAAACTGAAATTAGAAAGAAAAAAATATGACTCAGAAATAAGCTGTGCCGTATATTTCGCAGCACGCTAATAACAGATTTTTTGTTTCGAGAGGGTTGTGTACATGTAACAAAAGCAGTACCTCTTCTTAAACCATGTAATCATAAATGCAACACAGATGCAAAGATCCCCAAAGCTGAAGTTAAAAAAAAAACGCGAATCTAACAAAACGATGACAACACTGAAGGGGTTCTGGGCTCGAAAGTGCTAAGGACTTATCACATCGCAGAATAAATAAAAAAATAAAAATATCAGCAATAGCGTCTGCATATTTGAGGAATTTGCAGAACAGTGAGGTAATATGGCGTCCCTAAGGTGGCGCGAAATTCACGAATAAATAAATAAACATTTGTTTCGGGTGTTAAAAAGTGTTTTTAATGTATATTTCGTCGTTCTTGACGTGGGCGTTGACGGACATAGCGCCGCTGCTTGCGCCCCTGTCGAGGTGAGCACTACTCTTGAGACGTTGTAACGACACTATATCGCGCTATAGACTCGTATATTTGGCCCGCATGCAGCCTCGAGCGGGCTGTTTCGAATGTCGGTGCGAGACAGAGAAACGGCGTAGCAATCGCGACATGAGAGCCGACTGCGCCTCTATCTGGCCGACCGCGCTCGCTCTGCTGAAATGTGAGCGTGGGAATTCCGAACACCGTTAGCTCACTGGTGTTGCAAGAGGCTGCTTTGTCGTTGAGACCTTGCAAACGCCTGCGGAGCCGTTCCAGTGCTTGGCGCATCTCCCGTGCAGCATCGCAACCTTTTTGGCGCCTGATAAGCCAAGAGAGCCCGTAGCATGTGCTGCGGTTCATTCTAAGTTGAAGCAGAGTAACCGCGAAGTACGTGAACCTTTGCGACGATGTGTGATGTTGAAAAATAAACAAAGAACAATTATATCGCAGGTTTTTCCAGTTTCAGATGTGGCGATTTGAGACATGAATGCTGTAAATGTCATGGAGGGATCAATTTGTTGACACTATTATTGCGTTCATTCGCCTCGCTCTCTACACTCATGAACTGATCCTTTGATTTTCGAGACTTGCGCTTTTCTAGAGAACTTCGTCACAACGCCAGTCGCCTTGGCGCACTGAATCCTGCAAAGCCAATAAACTACACCCAAAACCACTCCGTTGTAGTTCCGTGAAATCCTGGGGTCAGTGAATACAGTGAAGCCCCACAAAATTCCTAAGTGTTGGTGGCCGCCCGCCTGTCTACCCGGTCGGCTAGGACAAAAAGAGACAAAAGGCGCCAAGAAAATCCCTTCCCTGGCGGTTCCGTGTAATTCCGGTGCTCGGAAAATACAGTTAGACGCCATGCTGGCAGTTCACCGAATTCCCTGGGCAGTCCCGGTCCAGTCTACTACAGCCAAGGCCCAAACTTGGCCCCATAGCTATTCTAAGCAAGTCTGCTGCCTGGGGTGTACCATGTTGTAAACTGCTTCATCAAGAATCTATTCAAAATAAAACTTTACAATTGACACCTTTGCCCTCAAATAAGTATTTAATAAAGTTTGCCAATTAGTTTTAATTCATGAATAACTCATTGAATTACAGCGTTTTCCTAGCAGCCTTTTTATCAAGACGCCTTCTTACAACCGTGATTTTCACTGCCTAGAGTACTTCATTCGTTTTTAAAGCTCGGTTCCAAAAAACGAGGCACTACCTTGCGCCAACTGATTTTCAATGTTGGTAACCCATTGGCTAAGACAGGCCAACGTTGGTCAGCCTAAGCCAATCAATTACCAACGTTGGTAGGCCACTGGCTGATACAGGCAAATGGTGGCCAGCTTAAACCAATCGATTGCCAACGTTGGTAACCCATTGGCTCTATTACAGTTTATATTTCTGCGGGCGTTGTCACTACCGTGGTCATTACTGCAGTTGTCGTATTTGTACGCACTTTGAAGTCATTTTTGGGAAAGCAGACATAATGCCCCAGCTTCTTCTGTTATATGTTGCGTGATAACCTTTGTTTGTATGAAATGTGCATCGACATATGCCACCTCCAACCTCAAACATAGGGTGATCGAGATCTTAATTCAACGTGATTTTTTATTCCTGAAGACATGTAATTGCTTAATCAATCGCTGGATATTTGTTTTAAGGTTTTATTTTTTGCTAAAAAATATTAGTACTTTTTATTTATTTTTAATTTTGTCCGGTTCGGTTTGAATTATAGGACGTGTTTTGTGACTCAGCAAAGCAAGGTGCTTTGAGATTTTAAAGATCACATACAGCTGACAATACACCCGTGTCATAGGTACTAGGGAGGCGGGTGGATCTTTCGGGGTTGAACCCTGCCTCCCCCCCCCCCCCCCCCCGGCTTGGAAACGTTTCCTAGCTGCGTCGCTAAATGGGCATAAGAGAAGAGGCACTATGCTTTTTGCCTTATAAACATACACACAAATCGAAGGAAGTGTGCATTTTGTATTTCATGTGAAATTTACTGAGCATAACTATCAGTTTTGGGATGACGCGCGTTAGTTTTAGTCGGTGACAGGTGGTAAAAGCTCCTCCCATCTCTTTCCACTTTTGCCGAGCGAAAGATCGGGAGGAGGCGATCTCCTCCCCAGCGTTTACTTTTAACTTGTCACCGACTACGGCGTTTTTCTTCGTGGACGTTCAAAAATGCTACACCTCGCAATGTATACAGCATTCTTTTCAGTTGCTAAGTTGTTGTGCGTGTGAAAACAGAAAAATCGTTCCCCCCTCGGAGCCATAGCTACAGACTGTTCTCAGCGTGCGCGATCAGCACATTAAAAAATAAACCAAGTAATTATAACGTTGGCAAGCCACTGGCTAAGACAGGCCAATGTTGCCCAGTCTAAGTCAATCGATTACCAATGTTGGTAACCCATTGGCTAAGACAGGCCAACGTTGGCCAGCCTAAGCCAATCGATTACCAATGCTGGCAACTCATTGGTTAACATAGACCAATGTTGGCCAGCCTAAGCCAATTGATTACCAATGTTTGTAACCAATTGGCTAAGACAGGCCAATGTTGGCCAGCCTAAGCCAACCGATTGCCAACGTTGGTAAGTCATTGGTTGAGATTGGCCAATGTTGGCCAGCCTAAGCCAATCGATTACCAACGTTGGCAAGTCATTGGCTGAGATAGGCCAATGTTGGCCAGCCTAAGCCAATCGATTGCCAACGTTGGCAAGCCGTTGGCCAAGACAGGCCAATGTTGGCCAGCATAAACCAGTACACCACCAACATTGGTAATACGATGGCCGCATTGGCCCAACATTGGACCATTGTTTGCCGATTGAATACCAATGTTGGCCCGACGTCGTGTGCTGCCTGGGATACACTTCTACGCGAGAAGTTTACGTGAGAAGTGTATACTGATGTTTCTTGTTGTAGGGTTTCTTGTCTGTGCTCAGGTTCATCCCAGGTCCGCTGTAACATGTCGGGGAAGAAACAACGAGGTAGAGGGGCTTAAGATCGATAAACTGGTATCCCGTCCACCAGGCAAAGGGACCCCCACCTGGCTGTCGCTATGTCGTACAATTTTGACCACTGGACACGTGACTGTACCATATACTTAGCCTTTTACGCAAAACTGAGCCGAGATTTGTATTGAGATCGCTGTAAAATACATGAGAAACTATTTTCTCGATACTGTTAGCCACAGAGATCAGTGTCTAGCTCCGATAAAAACTCAAAATAGAGCACCGCAGCTGACGGAATCTCCTAAAAAGTTTCGTTTCTCCTAAAAAGAAACGGAAGTTTCTTTTTAAGAGAAACGAAACATTTGTCGAACATAGCCCCCTGGTTCCACCGACATCGTCCACAATCCAGGCAGGGCGCCTCCAACGGCCTCGAACTTCATAGCCCCAGACAGCTCAAGAAACGAGGGCGGGGACTATCATGTTCACGCTCCCTGATTGATTTTTGGGCGGTCTTATCGGCCGATGCCGCACTCTGATTGGCTGCAGAGTGATAATGATATGCTCGGAACTCGCCATGACCCACGTTTCGTAAGCCCTCAGTCTACAAATTAGAGAGCTTTAGGAAACCGTTTTGGCACATCCTACACGCTACGATGGACACTCCGGTACGAAGTGCGCATGCGCGAGCCTTATGCGGTAGCGCATGTGCAGTTTGCTCCGGACGGCATCGTACCGTATCGGATGTGCGAAAATAATTCCCTAAAACTCTCTATTATGTCCTTCACGCAAAGCTAAAAAAAAAAAGAGGTCTAGTATTGCGTATAAGAGTAAACGCAAGCACTGTGGGTTTGCGTTAGCGATACGTGCTCCATGTTGCGCATGCGCGTCGTCATCGTGGGCCAATCCAAGACCGCGGTTCGGGCTCCGCGCAACGCACAGTGTGGAACGCGCAACGTTAACAGAAACGCACCGTGGTTGCGTTCGCTCGCGCACGCGATGCTGAAACTGACAATTAATATTAATCAAGATGCGCGATGTGAGGAAAGCGCGGAGCCCAATTCGTCGGTCCGTTACCGTCCTATCCTGCGGCCTGGAAATAATCCGCTGTTGTTATGCAACGCTTTAATCCTATTGGCGTCTGATTCTGCTATCTAATAAACACGACAATACTCTTTTTTTTTTTTTCCTTAAATGTGACGTAAAGATGGTTTGTTCCGCAACGACAAGTTTAAAAAATAGTGTCTCCAGATGCGAAGGAAAGAAACACACAGCATTACCCAGTCTATACCTCTTTCTCTCTCTTCAGTCTAGGAGTTATAGATGCATTTTTGTTTTAAATGTAGCAAAAAATCGGGAAAAGGGGGTTGACTCATCTAAAGCGTTTTTAAGGGAACATGTTCTTTCTTTTTTATATGCGCTGCAAATATGATAGAGACAGGCGGCTACAATGTCGAGGATGACCATCCCAGTAGCGAAGGATTTTGGACCAAACTGTTGACTGGAAGTGGGGGTCCTGAAAGACCGAAGAGGACAAGGCATAACCAAGCTTGGTATTCCTTGGCCAGAGTTTGGGTATCTTGGTCTGATATTGCCAAAGAATGCCAAAGTTAGCCTTCACTACACACTTGTCTGCTTCTTACCTAAAATATTCAATCCTAACTCGCAAAAAAAAAGTGTCTGAGTCCTCATTTTCTTGCCCGGTTATCATATGGCAACGGTAGGCCTCAATTTGCGAGGAAATGCCAACATTAGGCTTCACTACTGGTTGTTTGGTTGTCACTTGGCATCTTTGGCTCATGTGTGGCACTTTGACAATTATGTGGCGAACTAGAGGAAAGCTAGACTGGCATTTTCTCTGGCTAGTTACGGACCAAACAAAGTACTTTGGCCCCAAGTAACGCCGCAGAGTAAAACTCTCTATTAGGCCCCAGTCACATCCCTAGGACTGCCAAACTCGAGCCAAGTTGAAGACCCACGACCAGTTCGAGCTTTCCACTTTTCCCTCGCTTCCTCCTCTCCCCCTTCTGCCCATCCACCGTTGCCTGTTTCCTCCTCCACCATGGTGAGGAGGATCTTCTGCCTTGCAGAATATCGAGTCTGGTCATCAGCGTTTGAGCTTTTTTTTTTAATTAATATTTTGCGCGCTGTGTGGCATCGTTCGTTAAATTTTGAGGACATTCTTGATCGTATAGTTGCACGTAGAATCTCCAGAACGCCACGTACATATTCCATATGTACAACAATTTTCGTCGAAAATGTCCACTTTTCTAATAAACAGCGAGTGACCCAAAGGAGTATTTTGTGTGTATCTGCATACGGGAAACCAACCTGCCAGGTTGGTACCCCCGGAAGAAAGCCTCCACGAAGCGCAGATACTCCCATGAAGCGTCCAGTTTATCTGGCGACCAACAACAAGGAAGTGTGCCTTCGAAGAGGAGCTTTTAAGTCGAACTCGCTATCTGTTGACAGAGTGGTTTGAAAGACACCCGCGAAAAACGGCGACAGGTAAATATGTGCGTTTGTCACGCCTCATCGTATGGTGGTGTGTACTGAGAGCAAGTGTGCCAAAAACGCGCCTCTGGCGCGTCAGAACGCGAGGAAGGGCACGACGGGCAAAGGGCAACATGGACGACGCGCCGCCCAGAGAAAGGGGCGATAACGAGACAGCCAAGCGCACGCCGACGTCTGTTGAGGCCAGGGGGATATAGAAAGCACGTGGGCGCATTTGGCGGCTAAACAATTGCACGCGGGGTGCACAAGGAGCAGGCGAACTTGCGCGTCGTATATAGTACATAGACCAACTCCACTCCCTGACATCAGACGCCAATGCAGCGGTGGCGCTGCTGTCGGTACTGAGCATGCGCAGAAGCTTCACCCTCCCAATTTCGGTTTCTGCGCATGCCCTGTGCCCACACCTGGTGTGGACAAAGCGGGCTTGTTTCTAAACAGTGCCAGTGTTGCCATCTTTTTTTTTTGCACGCGCCGCTAAATTGAGATTAGGAAGTCACTAAACAGTCGCTAGATTCACCAGGAAGTCGCTAAAATATTCGCTAAATTCCAAAAGCTTATTAAACCCTTTTAAAGTAAGTGAACCTCAAATAATCATATCTCAGGTATTTTGAGAGGTTAAACTTACACTGAAAAACAACTAGAACGGTTTTTATTTGTAATGTTTTATTTGGGAAACGGCTAGGCGGTAAGTACAAAAGTACGAATAAGAAACGGGTACTTATTAATTTTAACACGGAAATAATGACTGCTTTTTCTTCAATAACAGTTCAACGGAACAGTCTAGAAGAAAAAGAGTTCTTCCCTCTATGGTGACTGCACTCAAGTCACCAAAATCTGCCGATGTCGGCGGTTCGTTGCCAGCTTTGTAGGCTTCAGCTGTGCCGGTTCGCCGAACAACTTCTTCTGGAAGTTCGTAGCCGAAACACGTCTTTGAGTGTTTCGAAGCTTTCGAATTCGAAACGATGCAGCGAGGTTAGCGAAGCGGCTGCGCTCGTGGCTGGCAGTAGCAATGTTTGGGGAGACCACGTGGGTACGTGGGTGCGGTAGGGATGGCCTGCAGTGTTGACAGTGTTGACATATTTTTAAGCATGTCGCTAAATTGGGCATGTATTTAAAGCAAATTCGGCTAGAGAAGCAAAAGGGTTTAGCCCGCGAGCATCCTTAAAATTGTTCAAAATAACAAGATTACGGTTGAACACCAAAGTCGCTAAAAAAGTCGCTAGCCGCTAAATCAAAAAAATCCGTCGCTAAATGTATGGAAAATCGCTAAATCTAGCGACAAAATCGCTAAAATGGCAACACTGCTAAACACTGTGTTGGTGTAGTTCAACCCGTTTATCGATCGTCAGAAGCCCTTCAACCCCGCGGAAATCAGTCTCGCCGTAGACAGTTCGCTCGTCCTCCCTCTCCTTTGGTGCGCGAAAGCACGCGTAAGCGCACACAAGTTCACGTCATAAGAAAAGAAAAGCGGATGCAGCAGTGTTTATTTGCGCAGAGGTTCCAACAAAGGCGCGACCAAGCAACGAAGAGAAAGTAAACACTACACAAAGGCTCAGTATATCGTTTCTTGGATTCCGATAACAAGACAGAATAACGCCGCCTTCACCTTCGAGCGTGCATCGTATCGTTATCGGGTATCGTTATCAAAACACACAAAAAAGCATCTACGGAAGCTCTTTCTGCTAATGCACCAAGCTCCTTGGGTTGCCGCGATAAAACGACTCGCACGTCAATCGCAAAGCAAATGGCCGAAGAAAGGGAAAGCCCCAAGGCGACGTCCGGGGGCGACTCCTGACGGGAAAGGGGAGAAGGTAGAATATGAACTGAATGTAAGCGCAAATGAGCTGGTGTACATTGAACATGAACTTTCTCTCACGCGGTGCTTCATTTTAACACTTTTTGGAAAATAAAAATTTTAGCTGTGTTTGATACCTTTCGCGTAGCGTCGTTCTACACCTGCAGTCTCAGGGGCTTATTCAATGTATCGCGTACAGTATGACGTTTAGCCTCTTGACTGGAGCCACTAAATTAGGAACGCTTTAAATTATCGCGGTACACTTAAAATATCGGCATTCGCTAATTTGCTTGTAGACGCCGCCATTTTGGTGCTCAGTGTAAAGTGGGTGCAGTTGACCACTATTTCCATTGTTACATTTAAAAAAAAAACTTATTTAATTTTTATGTTTTTCACACGACGCCATCAGGAAGCTCCGATGATATATTGTTTCGCTCTGTCGCGAACTGTTTTAAAATATTTTTTTTGATTACGGAAAACCTTTTTTTTGTGATTTCAGATAAAAGCTTTAGACAACTGGCAACAATGATTTTAAGCACCATGGTGGCTGAAGTCTTGTTTACCTTGATTTAGTGACTCTATACTCCCGTTTATTCGCCTGGACGGCGAATGAGGAAGGTGTGTTCAGATAAGGACAGTCATAGGGGTGGCATATGTGTATCTTTTTGTTTTCAATTAAAAGTTTATACGAGGTAGTAAAAGACGTGTCCATATAACGAACCAGACCTTGCGGTTGGAAAACACTTCCTTGTTTTTGTGGGGAAAAATATCGCGTCTGAGAGGAGGTGGAAGCAACGACTTCCCCGATTTCGCGATAAATATAAACTAAAAACAAAACAAAATGAATTTAACTCTATAATATTGACCAGTTTGCGTACATTATACATACAAAATATTAACGGTGCAGAAATTCGTATTTGTTATTGCTAGAGTTGCGTCAGCCCGCATTCGGGAAAGCCGTTCCCACCTCCTAACAGGCGCGACTCTTTTTTTTTAGAGCGCAGCTCTTAGGTGTTTGTTTCCGGCTTAAGCGGTGTCGCCGTCGCCGTCTGCGTCGGCGTAACCGGCGCGTTGCATTATGATACGTTTCTCATAATGACGTCACACGTGACATCACGAGGGTCACGAGTGACGTCAGCGAGGGTCACTAGGGTCACGAGTGATGTCACGAGGGCACGTCACGAACGGTCACTCGCAAAGGTCACGACGAAGGTCACGACGCTTCACAGTGAAGGTCGCTATGAAGGTCGTAAGGTCACGACGTGACTTTCACTCGTGAAGGTCGTGACCTTCACGTGAAGTTACCGAAGGAGGGGAGAAGGAGGAGGAGAAGGAGAGGAGGACGGGGAGGAGGAGGGGCATACCCTCCTCTCCGTACCCTCCTCCTCCTCCTCCTCCTCAAGAGTTCTGCTCTAATTCGGCAATACAGGGAGTTCTAAACGTCTTTCTTTTTTTTTCATGAAAGCAAGGAAGTACTTTGCAAAAGAAATGTCTGTTCCGTTGTGTGTACATGTTTTACGGCCTAATATAATATGTAATTAAAAACTAAAAGCCGTTTACAACTTCCCGTAACTCCGAATTAGAGCGCAGCTCTTGAGGAGGAGGAGGGAAGTGTACTGAGGGGAAGGTATACCCCACCTCCGTCCTCCTCACGTCCTCATCCTGTCTGCTACTCCTCCCACCGAGCGGCGTCGCCGTCGCCTCACGAGGGTCACGTGACCTCACGGGGGTCATGTGACATCACCGGGGTCCCGTGACCTCACGGGGGTCATGTGACTCCTAGAGGTCACGTGATGACGATCATCAGTGACGATGCCACATGACGTCATCAGTGACGTCACTGACGACGTCATCGGTTATGATGACGATGCGGATGCCGATGACATCATCAGTGACGATGACGATGCAGATGACGTCATCAGTGACGTCATTGATGATGTCATCAGTGACGTCACGCGTCCCATAATGCTCCGCGCGGTTACGCCGACGGCGACGCCGACGCCGCTCAAGCCGGAAACGGGCGCCTAAGAGCTACGGTCTAAAACAAACTACTAATTGAATACTTTTTAACCAAGAGTAATTGGGTCATTCCATGTCAAACGTCCCAGACATTGCGCTCGACCCCTTCCGATTTCTGTAAAAAAATTCATGGCCTTTTGCCCCAATGTCCGTAGCCATGCCCTGAAATAGTTTTGGCGAAAAATATTTTTTGATGACGTGAGCGTGGTTTGAACTTTTAAAAACAGCGTGAAACTAGGCATCACTCAATAATTGATGAAAAATCAGCTTTTTAGTGAAACACCTAGCAATATCTTTTCTTAAATTTGCACGGCTTTCGATTTACAATGTGGTTGGGCTTGTGAAGTTTTGTTTAATTTAAATATTTTTGAAAAAACTAAAATATTTTGAAAATTTTTACATTTTTGTTATTTCATTAAAAATATCTAACTGCTCCCGGGACTTAATATAACTTTTTACCGGCTGCCCTGCAGGTATTTAATCTATAAAAATGTTTTACAACCGCTCAACTAAATATCTCACAGTAAACGAAAATCCTGTGCAAATTACAAAAAGTGCGTTTTGACGCATAAGCAGCCGTTTATTTCACACCTGAGGTGGTCCAAGTAAAAATACAAAATATGGTGGGTTTGGAAGAACAATCGATAATCTTCTGATTCTGAAAGTTTAATCAAAGTAATTTTTGTTTAAAGCGAGAAAACAATTTTTTGAAGTTGAACTCTCGCACCACAACCCACGTCGCTTCTTAACGCCTCTTCGCCGCACAGCACGCCACCTGCGACGATAGCTGACACGATTCGGTCCAAAGAAAGAACGGAGTTTTCTGCCGCTTCCCCTTGTCCGTCTTTCCGGCTGCAAGGGAAGAAACGGCATGGTATCGTGTAATAATCGTAGGTGCCGCCAGCGCGTAGCAATAGCAGGCCCGTTGTGCCATTTGTACCCGAGGGCGGCTCGAAACGCGATGCGTAAACGACGGGCGGCATCAAGTGACCAGGACTTCCATGCCATCAAAGGTCCCACGGCCACCTCCGATTCCCAAGATAAAATTGATGGCTCTTCACCGTAACGTTTGTGGTGCCTCTCTAACATTTTTTTGACGAAAAACAAATTTCATGGGGTGATAGCGGTTTGAACTGGTAAGGGCCCGGGTGGAACTACGAGTCATTCAATAATTGATAAAAAATAAGATTTTATTACCGAACACTGGAATGTTTTTGCCTAAAAACCCTACGGTATTTGCAGGGCCGGCCTTTGGGGTTGGGCGACCTGTGCAGCCGCACAGGGCGCCATTCATAGGGGGCGCCGAAAGGGCCGCCGACTGAAAATAATGTGTGTAAAGAACTTGGGATCCGCAGCTCTTCCTTTTTGGTGTGTGTGTGAGCGTCCAGCGATGACTCCGGACTCGTAATGCCGATCAGTGTTGCCAACTCAACTGTTTGAGGTGGGGGGGGGGGGGGGTGCTACGGTCAGCAGGTTGCCCAGGGCGCTTGCTGCTCTAAGGCCGGCCCTGGGTATTTGGATGGCTATGTAATAAGGATCATGGTCATGGAATTTGGTATGCTCGAAGCAGCTTTTAAAAATAAGGAATACATGAGCATTTGAGCATATTTTTAGTTTTGTTACAAACTATGGATTTGCTGCATGCGACTGTAAATACTCTTATTGACAGCCCTGTAGGTATACTGTACACAAAAAGTTTTCAGGCCGTACAACTAAATATCTTGCAGTAAAAAAAAACTAAATTTGTGCAAAATTGCGTTTTGCCGTTTAAAGAGCCGTCAATTCTGGCTTGAGGTGGCCCAAAAGAAAAATACGTAACATGGTGACTTCTACAAAAGAGTTTATTTCCTTTTGTTCTTGAAAGCTTAATTAAAGTAATTTTGTTGTAAAGAGGAAAAAAACATTTTGAAGTTAGTAGCTTTCGTGCCGCAACCTGGCGTCTTTCCTTGCGCCTCTTCTCTGCACAGCACACCACCGTCGAGCCCGGCAAAGCGTGCGACGGTGTCGCGGTGTGCGCACGCAGGTATACAGGACCTCGAGTTGTCGGGTACATCTTGGTAGGAAGATGTTTTTTTCTACTCTTGTTGCTTTGTGGCTTTTCCTGTTTTGACCGTTTTGCGCGGCTGTGTCCTCCTGTGGACTTCCACTGTCTTGATATCAGCAAATGCTTAGCGCTGCCAGGTAAGAGCATTTGCTAGTAAGCTAGCTATTTCTTGCGTACACATCGCAATCGCTCTCTCTTCTCGACGTCAGGACAGATGTAGACAGCAACACAAAAGCCCCGTGAACGGGCCAGTCTCATACGACGAGGCGATGTGGTGTTAACGAACGCGCGCAGTTGGAGGCTCACGCCTCGTTTGTGCTTAAATCGGCTTTGAAACGGCAAGTTCCTGCGTCGCTGAATAGTTCCGCTTTTCACCGCAGTATGCGTGACAGCTAGATTTCGCGGCGATATTATCGCGTTTCCCTTTGGGAGAAGTCCACGTCAACTGATGCCGCCCGTATTAGGCATCGCGTTTCGAGCCGCCCTCGGGTACAAAGGGCACAACGGGCCTGCTATTGCTATGCGCTGGCGGCACCTACCGATTATTACACGATACCCGCCGTTTCTTCCCTTGCAGCCGGAAAGACGGACAAGGGGAAGCGGCAGAAAACTCCGTTCTTTCTTTGGACCTAATCGTGTCAGCTATCGTCGCAGGTGGCGTGCTGTGCAGCGAAGAGGCGTTAAGAAGCGACGCCGGATTGTGGTGCGAGAGTTCAACTTCAAAAATTGTTTTCTCGCTTTAAACAAAAATTAATTTGATTAAACTTTCAGAAATAAAAGGTTATCGATTGTTCTTCCAAACCCACCATATTTTGTGTTTTTACTTGGACCACCTCAGGGTGAAATAAACGGCTGTTTATGCGTCAAACGCACTTTTTTGCAAATTCAGTATTTTTGCTTACTGGGAGATATTTAATTGAGCGGTTTTAAAGATTTTTTTATAGATTATATACCTGCAGGGCAGCCGGTGAAAAGTGATATCAAGTCCTGGGAGCAGTTAGATATTTTTTAATAAAATAACAAAAATGTTAACATTTTTATATTTTTGTAGTGTTTTAAAAATATTTAAATTAAACAAAACTTCACAAGCCCGACAACATTGTCAGTCGAGAGCCGTGCAAATTTAAGATAAAATATTGCTAGGTGTTTCACTAAAAAGCTGATTTTTAATCAATTCTTGGGTGATGCCTAGTTTCACGCTGTTTTTAAAAGTTCAAACCGCACTCACGTCATCAAAAAATATTTTTTGCCAAAACTATTTCAGGGCATGGCTACGGACATTGGGGCAAAATGCCATGCATTCTTTTTAGAAATCGGAAGGGGTCGAGCGCAACGTCTGGGACGTTTGGCATGGTATGACCCAATTGTGATTGTAATCGCATACTTTTTTGTTCGAGTAACGTGTACAAGACTGCAAAGATCAAAGAAGTTTTATGCGGTTAGTGTGAATAGAGAGAGAATCGCAGCAGAGTTCGTCACTGATTCGTATCAAGCTTGTAGAGTACAACTTTTCAACAAATTGGAAGGTAAACTACGGTGATATATAGCCAGGACGTTTGTGGGGCAAAAGTCGCGAAAGTCGGTCTTGCTTCTATATTATAATTCTACAATGTTAATTTCTGACGGCAACCCTCGTGCAGTCAATCATTGGCGAGTTTTAGAACTAGCGTGCGCAAACTCTTTTCGTACGCAAAGAAATGGCGTCGGCGCCCTGCCCCGTTCACGCGCCGAGCACAAGCCGCGTCTTGAATTGGGGCATGGGGACGACGTCATTCCTTTTTGGTACGCAAAGATTTTGCGTGCGCTATTCTGAAACCCTCTATTGTGACCAAAGGAAGTTTTAGAATGAAGTACGCAATTATAGAGCACGCTAGCGCCACATTTAGCGCTTGCGTTAGCGCAGGCTACGCAAGAGTGTTTTAGGATAGCGTTTCTCCGCCGCGACGCAAAAAAGCCCAAGCATATCGCGCTTGAAACGCAACCATGATACAGTAGCAATTTTGATTTCACGCACGAAATGCTGTAACTTGAGTATAAAAGAGTAACATTTCAGATTCGTTTGAATATGAGAATGCGACGGGAGCGGTCGACCGGTCGTGTCCGCTTGCGTCACCTCGGCAAGAGAGGTCTCGTGTGTACTGACCTTCGCACACCGCATACCTTCGCCGAGAAACGTTCGCGCGTACGCAAGCAGCAAGTCGCCGGCGATCGTCGCCCATCTTGCTGGGTCTTCCAAAACGCTTCTGACGTGCACCTCCCGTAGGAGTGCAATGCCGTCCTGCGTTGAAAATTGCAGTCGCGAGGATGCCGCCGACGTCGCGCTCCTCGAAGGAGCACAAAAACCCTTTGCGTACGCGTGCAATTTCTGAAAAAAATAAAAACATATTGTGCGTTAAAATAGCGCACGCAAACCGTAAACCATCAGTTAGCGTCCGGGCGCATGCGCAGTGGCGAGGCGATATATTCTTTGTGCGCAAAGCCTTTGCGTAGGCTATTCTAAAACTCTCTAATATCGACGGGGAAACGTCTGTCGCGGTCATCTCGGTCGGCGAATGTAAAATGACGTGTTCTTGAGCGGTGATCAGTCGTAAAACAGCCGTATACATTAGCCAAAAGAAAAAGCACAACTAAACTTTTTTTTTTTATCATAGCACGTTTATTAAAGCCCGTTCGCAGACTTGCGACCTCTTAGAACCGAGTGCCTTGGAACCCTTTGATGCCTCTGGAACGACGAGAGGACACACTGGCGCCATCTATTGGGTAGCAGTGTAAACTCTGGCGGTCCGGCATTTTTTTCTATTTGTCTCGCGCATTATCCTTTCTTTCTTGGCTCGAAAACTTTTGCCAACGTTATAAACGAGCCTTTCTCATAGGTATTACGCACATTTGACCTCGGAACTCCCGCAAAACCTTCGCTCTTGTGAAATGCAGTTCCAGGGTCACCGCATAGATGGCGCCAGCGTGCCAATGTGTTCTCTCGTCCTAAGAAATTTTAAGAGGTTTCGACAGGTCTTGTCTCTCTCGGTCGTACTCGGTTGCAAGTGTGTGAAGAAGCCTTTATACACGAATTTGATAAATGTAAGTTCCTGAAAAAAAAATGACACGCGATAATACGAAAAGGTATTATGATACGCACAGGAAGAAAAAACAGAAAAGAAACCGTGTGGTCGACGCTGGCACACAGATTGTAACGCCCATGTTCGGATCCGCTGGATCAGCTTTTAAATAATAGGACCCCTAGTCAAGCTCTATTAATTTTTATTTCTTTCTTAATAAACGTATTTTTCTCATGGATCAGCTTTCGGGTGTTCATCTCGAAGGAGCTTTCGAGTTTTATTTCGTGTAGTGCCATGTGTAGGTAACAGCATCAACTAGACGACTTTTTTTTCTTTCGTTTTTATTTTTCTGCATAGGAATAATACGATTTCATTTTCTTGCATGTTGTAGAGAAACCTACACTTACAAAATTTCGCTAGGATAAATGCACCACCGAAAAACACTCTGTTCATTGGTTAGTTCGTTCGTTTTTCATTTTTTTTTTCTACGACTGAACTGCGTTGAATGTAGATCTACGAAAACAATTTCTCGACATCCTCAAACTCGGGGTCTGTGAGATTACCATACAGCTTTTTCAGCTAGTAATAAAGCTTCATTAATTGGGAGTTCGCTTTCGAGAGAAAGAAAGAAAGAAAAAAAGAAAGGAACAGGAAAATTAAATCACGTCCCCAAAATTCTGGCACGTACCAACCTCTAAGCGGAACATTCTAAAAAATTATTTCAGTCAAAGAACTGCAGAAATTCTTATCCTATTCAGTTCGATTCATTTTATTATCAGTGAGGCACGTACACCTCACTGAAAAAGAAGTACAACTGACGCCATAGATTTGGCTTGTCTGAGAAAATTAAAATCATCTTAGATGTGGAGTGAGCAAAACCGTTTATAAAGAAACTAAACCGAAATACCACAAACCGAAAACAAAGAATACAGCAAGACATATAATCACAGGAGCCATATTAATTTCGCTAAATCAAGAGGGTGACTACGAGGGCGAAGGTGGCTCAAAGGGGCCCTGCAATCCTATTCAAGCGTCTACCTTTCTTGCGGTTTCCACATATCTTGTGGTTCGGGCAACCCCAGAGGGCTCGAAGAGAGTAACTAAATATCAGTGCGTCACATTTTAACCGGACGACGCAGAAACCTCCTCCTTCTACGCGGGCGCTCCGTGGAGTCGAACGCGAGCGGCATGTGACGAAATCGTGACGTTGTTGGTCCTGGTCAGCCGAGGAGAGAGAGCTGCCCCGTTCCTGGGCAGCTGTCTCCCTAAGCCTCACCTCCTTTTCCCTGTCTTCCCCTCCCTCCCCACATTCCTCAGCCACCGCGGCAAAGGGAATCCTCCGGCGCGGGAAAAGGGGGAAAGGAGGACCAAGGACGTCATGAAGGGGGTTATATTTTGTTTGTTTTTGTAATTTTAATACGCCTATACCTTTTAAGATAAAGCGAATTTCGGGAAAAGAAAAAGTTCACTATAGTAAGTTACAGGTCAAGAAGGTAGCGGCAAATGCCCCTCAAAGGGCATCACATATCCCTCCGCCACCTCCGCATCCAATAGCGTCCCATCGTTTCCGTGACATCGCGGTCAACGCGGGAGGAGGGTCTTGCCTTCCTGTGCATATATGCCTTATCTTTCGACTTTGACTTAGCGTTGTGAAAGCTTCGAGAGGGAGATTAGAGTTTTCTCCCTCCGATGGAAACAAAGACGGCTTTCGGGGATTAGCTTCCCCTCCGATGGATACAAAGGCTGCTTTCAGGGGCTCGGTTCCCTCTCCGATTAATACAAAGGTCGCTTTCTTAAAAAGTGGGGTCGGAGACAAGTTGGCATCACTCTGTAGCTAATATCTATCCATTCAAGTGGAACAAGGGGCATTTCCAGTGAACTATTCTTTCGATTGCGGAGGGATTTGAAACGGGCGCATCACGCTTGTGGGTGGAGCTTCTCCTACCTTTTTGACTTGTAACCGACTATAAGTTAATTACTACGCTCAGTGCGCTCAGGTTCGGTGCAAATTTAAAAAAAAAATCAGTAAAAACGTCGTTGCAGGGCCCCTTTAAGAAAGCAAAAAGGGAGTGTTTCGGGGCTTGGCTAAAATTATGTGAACTTGAAGGTCATTAGGCAAGGAGTTCCATATTTTTGTACCATAAAACTGGATTAGACTTTCCCTGTACGGGTTATGACACTGTCACTTTAAAGTGCCGAAATAAATGTTCTCTAGTTAGACGGACACCTTTTAGAAGCAGTGTTATTAAAAGGGCTTGTTATCGGTTACTGTATATTCAGAGAAAGATTTATATACGGAAATTGTACGATATTAATTAATATTAAGCAGAATCCCAGGAACCTACGGTTTTTTTATTATTCCAAGGCCCGATATGCCTCTGCATAGGGTCCTGTGGACAAGCTTTGCAATGTCTCGAATTTCTGTCCACCATAATTAAGAGCCGTAATATTCATCGCGGATTTAAATAGCCTCGGACTCATGGTACGCACTTAAGCTAAACTTCTGTTCCCATAAACTCGTTTTATTCACCAGAAAAAAAAAGCAAGACAAAATAGAAAGAAGAAAACACAATGTTCCACAATTTTGCCAATGGGCAGAGCTGATCTTGAGAGGCGATATTTCACTCCCTGTACACCGTGCCGTACCGTGCACCGTACAACCTGGGTGCGCGTCTACCCGAATACAGATAGAGGAGACTTTGATGTAACAACGAACCGGACGTATCGCGGAGGAGTCAAGGTTAGCGAGCAGAAAACGAGCGAAGCAGACTCCTGCCGCCTGCCGCACACGTGGTGGGAAATAGCAGAGCGGCGAGCCGGCTGGATCCAGTTGAATCCGGTTCCCGGAGCGGCAGACAAAGCCGACGAAGCACCCTCTTTTTGTTTCATATTTTTTTCTTTTTACTTGGGCTGTCTTCCGTCTCGCGTCGGCAGACGGCTTATCTCGGTGGGGCACGCTCAATGGATGACGATGAGGAAAGGGACCCTCGACGAGTCGCCTCCCATGTAATGTTTTGCGTGAAGCAGTCTTGTACACATTACTAAAAAAAGTAATCGATTACAATTACTATTACTCTTGGCTAAAAAGTATTCGATTAGATTACTTGATTACTCGACTGCAAAAGTAATTGGACATTACTTTAAGAAGTAACTGTTACTTTCCCGATTACTTTATTGTGTAAGACTTACATCTTTAGCGCTCATAACAATGAACTACTTACAACCTCGAAACCTTGCTTGTCTCAAGGACCACGTAGGGGAAATACGGGATCTTGACGTGTATTTGAACTGGCTTTCGTATATTTTGCATCCGCATTAAACATTCTTCGGTTCTCGTTCTCCTATGGGCTCCAGTAGGTAAGCAGGATTGTTTTTCTTTTCTTTTTTGAAGGGGCTAGTTTGAACGAAGGACTTACAAAGCTACATTCTGCTCCCTCAAACTTCGCCCTGAATGGCCTTTGTCACGCACGGGGGCTTTCCTGGGGCCTCCCAAACCCAGTCCCAGCCCGAAAAAAAAAAAAAAAAGAAAATCGGTCATTTTACGGAAATTATACATACAAAGGGGTTGACCTCGTTTCCTACAGATCGGCAAACATTTTTTTTTTCTGTTCGAAAAAGAAGCAAATTTTAGTTTTGTCACTTCGAAAAAAAAAAAGGTGTGTGCGGGGGGGGGGGGGGGGGGCTTCACGTGAAAAAATAGTCACGGTTAGAAGTAATTTTTATTACTCCAAAAAGTAATCAGATTACTCTTGGGATTACCGCCTAATGAAAAGTAATCAACCGGTTACAAAATTACTCCAAAAAGTAATCGATTACAAGTAATTTGATTACTTGTAATGCGTACGGTACAAGTCTGGCGTGAAGTAGGATAGTAGAGAGGTTTTAGAAATGACGTACGTACGGCGAAGAAAGAGCGTCGTCGCCACCGCGCCGAGCCCAAGTTTTGAATTGGAGCATGGTTACGACGCTTTCTTATTGCGTACGCAAAGTTTGACGTGCGCTATTCTAATGTGAATGTGGACAGCTACATTATTTTTAATCGAAAGGAGTGAATTTGTCACACCCTTATTATCTTTTTTTTTTTTGTAAAACGATTTGGTTGTTAACATTTACGGGTGAATTAATTAACTCAACAAAAGACCGTAAAACTATTCGAAACCTCGCTAACGATGGAGACTTTTAGCAAACCGTTACCGTGTTCAGCGTATCGCACTACAGGAGCCTTTGAAGCGTATATGCTTTTAAGCGCGGGCACCGCGGTCACGGTATCACCCAGGCGCGCGCTTAAAAGCATACTTCAGAGGTTCCGGTTCGTGGTAACGGTTTGCTAAAAGTCCCTCTTACCCGCTAGTCCCCAATATAAAAAAGTAGTATTTTTAGCATGTCTTGGATGTTGCGGAAGGATTAGGGATCTCTAAAAATTGGCGTACAACAGACCCTTTTCAAAAGTCCGCGCCATCGCTTGTCCGCCTTTGCTTATCACGTACACTGAGCAGTGAGCACGTATTGGACACGAGAACTGCGTCATCGGTCGGCGAGGAATCGGATCCAATCAGACGCTTCGTGTGCCCAAGCGAAGTTACCACTCGTGAAGCAGGCGCAAAGCTAGCAGTTGCGGAGAGCGATAATGATCTAATCATCCGCGTTCCGCCACTGCTGGCGTTGCGCCTGCTTCACGAGTGGTAACTTTGGCGCGCTCCGAGTCTCCCACGAGATCCACGCCGATCTAAAAAGAGTTGATTTAGTGGTTTTCGATGACGCTGTCAAAGTTTCTAATTTGAACCATATGTTTATTTTCACTAACTAAAAGTTAACGAACGAATTTTAATTAATTAGCCGACTTATCGCAAAGATTAGCCACCCACGTAATGTCCCCCTGGCCGTATAACTCACCTGCACAAACCATATAAGTGCATCTTTTGCGGGTCTTTTGTAATAAATCTGTTCGAATTAAAAAAAAATAAAATAAAAAATCACCCAGTATGCTGACAAAGCCCGGCAGATCGCCAGGAGAAGCGGCCGCCAAAATGGAAAATGTGGAGCAGCATACAATGGATGAGAGGAAGCCACGTGACTGGCGCCCCGCTGCGGCGAAACGCCGAAACACACTTCTCCCGAGCGAACAAGTGTGTTTCAGGTCCTCGGCGGCTGCAAAAAAGTGCACTGACGTCCAGGTTCCCCTAATGCCCCTTCGTGTTTCAAAAGCAGCGCAAGGTGCGATGATGCACGAGGTACGAGCAACGTGCAGCCCTTGGGAACATCATGGCGTCGCAGAGCAGCACTGATCCACTGTAGCACTGAGATAGATTTCAGACGCCATCTTCTTTCCAGAATAGGCGCGCAGCACGTGTCTCGAGCATTTTCACAACAATGAATGGGGCTACTTTTCCAAGGATAGAAGGGCTGTGGTTCCCCGAGAATTGGCTCTTTGATGCTCTGCGCTACCAGATCCTCGCGCTCCAAATCTGCGACCGGACACTATGGCTCCGTCGTCGAACGGCCAAGTTTTGTGTGTATAAAGAAGGCTATGGCTAAAGTCACTAGATCTTCGGAAAGTACCGCCATTGCCGAATTCCCTGCCTGCTAGCCGGACACAAACCGATGCTAACGTACATATGACCAAAACTTCGCAGGGCGATTGGTTAATCTGTCTCCGTCGCCATGGCAATCGCCATCTCGGTCCATTCAAATCTTCGAAGCTTCCAGAGGGTCGTTTTAAACCAGTCGCGCCGAGATCACCTTGGAGCCTCATCGCACCGAAAGCGTTCCTCGGCAATGTAACGTCTTTGGCACTGTGTATGCAATCAACTTATCAATGCCCCCATCTCCACGGACCTCTTACAATTATATTGTTCTTCTTGCACCTTATCAATCATGCCGCCACCCACCTCCACGGATCTCTTACAACTATATTCTTCTTCTTGCGTATTTCATAACAGTAAGCTTATTTTCATTGTCTCCAAGCACCGATACAGCATGTGGTGTCGGTACGAAGATCATGTACGCTTGTTTCGCCGGTGTGTGGAGAGCAGAATCTCGGTATACAGAGAGACGTCTCTTTATAGCTACCCGTCACCAGCGAAATTAGATACGCTCACCAGAGCGGAGCGGTCAAGGAGAAATCGCTCATATCACGAACCAAAATGGCGACCATACGGGAGCTTGGCGCTCTTTCCCAGGATCCAACGACTTTAGTGCGACCGAGCCATAAATGCAACGACCCAATATGCAAACCGCGATACCGCAGCGTTATCGCTTTTATTGCCGAGACCGATATTTGTTCGCTACCGCGGGTTATCGAAAGATGAGCAAAATTAGATCAAAACCAAGTGAGTGGCGGCCATCCTGAATACCGACGTTACGAATCTAGGTAGGCCATGTTACTACGCGCAAAGGTCGCACATTTGCTTTCCTGAAGAGCGTGTGAAATGTCGGTCACCACTGCGCATTTGATAGGAATCCTACACTTGATGTCGTCCACAGGTGGCGTGGCTATTTTAAACCAAGTATTTCGATCGTGTGAAATAATTTGACATAGGCATCCTCAGCCCCGACTTCTCCAAATTCAAAAGGAGCCTTCGGCATTTATAAAGGTAAAACTTGTACTTTATTTTCACCGAGGATGTGTTTGTCTATATTTAGGTGTTTGAGTTCTTTCCGGCTGCTTCAACGTTTGTATTTATTATTCACTTTGTATACGTGAAATTTCACTATCACGAAAGAGGGCAGCAATCGACGAGGAGCCAATGCCTTTGGGACAAACTATACGTATACGCGACACAAACAAAGAGTAACTAAATATTCTTCGCAACTTTTATGATGCGTCAATAAAAGGATTATGAACCAAACATTTCGGTATCCATAATAAGTGGCGCGCGATCTTTCCAAGAGCCAGCAGTCGCCGGTGTGCGCGAGGAGACGCAACGAAATGGACGTCATGATCCTCCATTCACGCTTAAAGGGGTATTCACACGAGGGAGAAATCCCGGGGATTTCTCCCCGGCACCGCGCATCACAAGACGAAAACGCGGGAGGCTTTTGCACATCGCGAAGCCTGACGTTTTTGTCGCAAGATGCGCTGTTGTGGAGAAATCTCGGATTTCTCCTCGTGTGAACACCCCTTAAAAGGGCATTAAGGAGGATTCTGGAATCATCTGTTCTTAGCCATAACTGATTCTACGGGCTCCAAGCATCGTAAAAATCTAAAAATTCCAATCAGGCGATACCGAGTTCTTTATTAAAAACGAAATGAAAGGTCCGGGGAGGCACCACTTTCTGAACAAATTTTCCGCTTAGGAAAGGCGGGACATACCCTGCAGCGGCAGTGTCAGCGCGGCGACGATGGGCGCTCGTCGGCCAATCGCACGCCGCTCTCATCTGCTGCTGCTACGGGGGTATTCGCAACTTTCACGACCTATAGGGGCGCGCTGGCGCATATCAAAATGGCTGTCATCTGGATGATCGTCGTAGAACAGCAGTACGAGGCGGGGTCTGCGACCCGTAGCGTGATATATAGTTTTGATGAGGTTCGTAGTGAGTATTTGAGACCTGCCTGCCTTTTCACTCCAGGAAGGTGCATGGCAAAGCACTTTTATTGTGAAGGCCGATCATCCAGGAGCTAGGGAGCGCGATTCTCACACCCGCGGTACCACCATCGCTGAGAGTTGCGAGATGCCCCGCGCTTGCCTGAGCGAAAAAAGTCCGCGCAGAAATGGGTGTGTCCCGAACTTTCATCACGTTGGAGAGCGCAGCTCTTAGGCGCCCGTTTGCGGCCTGAGAGGCGTCGCCGTCGGCGTAGCCGCGCGTTTGCGTGCTCGGGACGTTTCTTACTCAGCGACGTCACACGTGACGTCGTGTTGAGTCACGAGGGTCAATCGTGACGTCGCCGCGCGTTGCATCATGGGTAAATTTCCCGCTAAATTTCGAGGAAAGAATTTCCCCACTAAATATCGCGAAAACATTTCCCCGATAAGTTTTAGCGGAAAAAATTCCCGCTGAACTTAGCAGGAACAATTTCCCGCTAAATTTGGCTGAAAAATGTTCGCGTTAAATTTAGCGGGGAATCTTTCCGCTAAGTTTAGCGGGAAATGTGGGCAAAACCCTCCCGGTAAATAGAGGGAGAATAGCAGGAGGAGACGGGAGCGGATGAGGAGAGGGCATACCCTCCTGCTGCTTTCATGCACCTTGTCCTCGCTCGAGCTGCGCTCTAATTCAGCGTTACAGGGGATTGTACCAGCGTCTTTCTGGAAATTTGTTTAATAAGGAAATCGTCGTCGCGTGATTTAGCGATTTCTGGATTCTCAGGATGCTTAAGGCCCGTAAAATCCGTTATAAATAAGAACAGACGATCGCAGGATCATCTTTAGGGTCCATTTAAGATGACAGTGAAATGTATGGGCTCCGGGCAAGGAGGAGAATGAAGACGGAGCTTTCATCTCCACGAAGTGAAAACGCTACGTGCTCGTTAGGCACATTTTATCACCTACCTTTTGCACCAGGCCCGACTGCGGAGATTAACGGCCTGTCTTTTGTCCCCATACTCCCCTTAGCGCGCATTTCACTGCCATCTTCATCGATGAATGGAGGATCATGACGTCAATTTCGTTGCGTGTGCCTGCGAACTTTACCGGCGGCCTGTTGGCTCATGGAAAGGTCGTGCGCCACTCGTTGCGGGTTTCACTGCAAGTGTTTGGTTCCAGCAGCCAGCAGAGTCCACGCAAAAGGATCCGACAGAGAAATATATTAAATGTTTATTTAAAAAAGTCATTTACCTGATCTCAGGGTTTCAACGGGCCACTGTGTCCCTGATGGAAAAAAAATCTCTGAATATTACACTCTTAAACTTGTTTGTTTGTGAAGGTGCACCTCAACCAATGAAGGTTGCACTAACCGCTTTGCCGGAAATGAGCATTGGTTGGTCCACGCGTCGCAGACAAGCACCCCACGCCCCATCGAAGGCACGAGCCGATAGACGTCGTCGGAGCGTGATTACACGTCAGTTGAGACGGAAACTCTGACAGCGGCTTCGCAGCTTCGGCAAAGCAATTTTCCGGCCACCCATCCTGTACTTTTTTTATTTATCGGAGCCCTGGACACGAGACGGGTGGTGACACGCGCACTTTGAGTCAGGAGTTGCTACGATTCTTCGCTGTTACTATTCCCAAGTGCTAAGATAAGAAGCAGTAACTTAAAGCTGGAGACGCAATCGGCAAAAAGGGGCACTGGAGTAGCGTCTTGATTATGTTCATTTTATGGTCCCGAACTCAATCTATCTGCCCTCAACGTCTTGAATAAGACCCAAGCTGCACGATTATGTGTGAACGTTTTCCCTATAAAAATCACTGTGAAGATCGCACGCTGGACTGTAGGTTTGTAAACATTGGAAAAGGTCTATACGTCTATGCTGTTCCGTCGGGTTTTCATAAACATGGCTCTGTGGCTATCGTGCTTTAGTGTTCTTGCTCCGGATTCAAATTCCGCATCTTTTACGCTCCGAACTGAAAGGAAATTAAAGAGGATTTTGAGTGGGGTTTTGTTTGTGACATAAACTCAATCCATGTTCGCCTGAGTGTCTCAGAAAAAGAAGACGAAAATACAAACATGCGTGACATTTTTCTTCATTAAAAGCACGACCCAAACATCTCCGGACACGCATGTTTTCTGAAATCAGAAAATCTTTGAAAGCGGGGCGTGTCGGGATGTGTGGTCGTGCTTTTAACGAGAGAAAAGATGTCACGTATGTTTGTATTTTCCTGTTTTCTGGGATGATTACAGCCCAAGAAAATTTGAGGACATCCACCCGTGACTGGTCGCGCCACGTAAGCATGAAAAAAAGTGCCACGACCGCTTTGACACGCCGCTATTCGGCAGTATGCGTCTCCTGAGATGCTAAACGAAGCGCCGCTTTGTTAAACGCGGTTTATGTTATATGTCACGCTTTGCTTTATGCGAGTAAGCATTCATCGCCAACGAGACAGTGCACGGTGCAGAGGACGACAAGCGGTCGGAGACATCTCGCCAGAGACGAGCGAACTGACGCTTGATCAGTTGCCCTCCTTAGGCAAGCGCCGAAAACCTTCGGAAACAACGAGACCATGCAGACAAGCGGGGAGATCGTTTCAGTTTCGCCTTGGCATCATTCTAAATCTTTTCTTTATTTCGAATAGGGTGAACCGAAATTGCGTCGCTACTGGCCACTGCGAAGAAACGAATAGCTGCTGAGGCTCCGAGTCATTCGCGTACATTTTTCTCTCGGTACACTGGTCCAAAAATGACGAGCAATAGTTCCCTGAAATCATAACGCTTTACTTTGACGTGAAACAGCATAATTTCGAGTCTGATAGAGGGGCTATTTAGGCTAGTGAACTCGGAATCGAGACAAACTCAAGACGCAGCAGCGATACGCACGGTGAGCAATACGTTTCTACACTCCTAATACACAATGAGACAAATCCTAATAAAAGAGGGCCTTCAATTGCGAATCGCAGTCAGAAGAAGCAAGCACAGCTGCAAAGGTAACCGTAAGAAAAGCTTTCGGACAAAAGCGATAGAATTGGCAGAGTCGTTACGTTACAGGTCCAAAAACCGCGATGAAATCACCTTAATGCACGTAGCGTATACTTACATTTGGTATATCCAAAATAAAGCAACGTTTAATTCCCTTTGTTTTCCGAATTAATCTTCAGATTCTACACGGGAGCACTCGTTGACCCTCCGTCGACTACGTCATAACTGGCTTCTAGGGCTCGAGCTATATCTCGGCAATCGGGAAGGCTCCGAGAGATGATCCCATCTATTTTTACGCTTTGCAACGGCCATTGTCACGACCGAAGACAGCTCGATGGAGCCACCAATCTCACCGAGCACACTGAACCGATGAGGACTACGTTCTCCAGTGTTAGGTAGGAGGCGAAGCAGCGAATGTGCTTTGATGTGGCAACCCACGCCACTGCGGCACGGCCGAATGTGGGCCGTAGCGAACACCGTCGAGCGGCAGACCTCCGGTGACGAGCGGACGCCGGCCGCGCTTACTTCGACATCTTGTTGCCCCGCTGGGCCGTCATGGCAAGGACATCACGTTGCCCGCGTGTCATGCTATCATCGCGTAAAATTAGTTCTGGCGGTATTTTGTGAGCCTCCGTCACGCTACGTTTCGAGCCTACGCAGCAAAACAATCCCCTCTCTTTCGTTTCTGAGTTGACCGCGAGGGCGGCGACTACCCTAGCTGGAACTTGGCAATGCCGGACAAAAACTAAGACTTGGCTTAGCGTCTTGGCTCTCTAACGCGCAAAGGACAAGGACAGAAGAAAAAATAATTTTGGCTTAGCATTTGCGCCGGTTGAGGTTGACGGGTGTTCAACGATAACCACACTCTAAAACAAAAAGAGGTGTATTATTACACCCTTTGTCCCCATAATACACCCCAAAACTTCAGTCCGACGTACGTGCACTGACGTCGATCTGACAGTACTAACTTTTCACGAGAGGTTTGATACCCGTCTGGTGCAACTTATTCAAATAGCTAATGTACGTATTTACGAGGGTAAAAGCGCTAAAAAATAACAACGGACAAGTAGCGAGAAGCGAAGAGCACAAACGCCAGCTCAGGGCCAAACAGGGCTATCAATGGAGCCGCGGACACGTGCCTGCAAAGCACGGTGTTGTCAAACTTCGGGAAACACAGCCATGTCTGGTCACAGTGTACAGCCAGATTTCCCGAGGGTGACTATCTGGCTGAGCTATTCTATGCACCCTGGAGCATATAATTTAAAGTTGGAGCAGATTATGTAGAAAAGTGAGACGAGGGGAGCCACGCATCGGCACTCTGTCAGAAGAAACGCAAGACTCAGGTATGTGGATTGTATCGAGGGCGTGGTTTGCAAGTTCATTTATCGTAGCGGCAAAGTATCACATGAGGCCAGTCGGGACGTTGTATAAAGGATAGGCTCAGGGAGCAAGCATGGTCGGATTCGATCGTCACCCTCGCAGAAATCTACGCTGCGCACTGCGGCAGATGTTGGTGTGTCCCGAAGTTTTGGCTTAAGCACCGTTCTCTTAGCCTGAAACCGAAACAAAATGACCAAGGGAAGGAGAATATCGAAGGCGTTTTTCATATCGGAGTGCCTTGAAGGCACGTGCGTCAGTGCTCCATCGATATCCCTGTTTGGCTCCGAGGTGGCGTTTTTAAAAATCTTTCGTAAAGTAGATAGCAGAGAGACAAGCACTGATTACATGATGTCGCATTTCTGTCGCACATGTTGTGATTTCACGTGTGTGTATATATATATATGTTTTCCGTGAATAAGCTTCAGTTGCAAGTAGCGCTCTGTGTTGTTCGGTTCTTTTACTTGTCCGCTGTTTCTAGCGCTTTTAACCCTAGAAATATGGATCACCAACTAGCTTAAGTGCATGCCTTCTATAATGTACGCTGTTACTGACTAAAAAAAAAAAAAAAAGAATCGTGATATTTTTGGTTTTGCTGCAAAACTCAGTGTTTTCTTTATGTGGTCTTTGATACGTGTATTTCATCTATTTAATAAGTTATATCGCACCGTTATGAAGCCCCTCGTAAAATTTGGGGCCGTCTGTCCGACTATAGTGGCTCTGTACGTCATACAATAAAGTTTTGGGGTGCAATATATGGGACGAAAAGGGTGTCTAAGGTGATGTCCACTTTTAGAGTGCAGAGCGCCGCTCTTCACCGGACAGCGCGAATCTTCCGTCGCGTTTGAGCACTGCTCGGGGCAGTGTATCACGCCACGCTTCGTTCGTTGATTACTGAGGCCATCTGTCGAGGGTTCGCTTGCATCACCGGGGCGGTTTTCGAAAAGGGCCGCAAACGTGGTGCAGCTTGTACCTTGAAAGTGAGAGTGATTGTACACATAGTGGTCTGCTTGCAGGAGCAAGAGTAACGTCGTCGTTCCGAATTTACGTGGCTGCGGGAGAAAGCGACCGTCGCTCTTGCAGGAGACGCGCCGAGCTCGACGACACAAGGCCGTGGTTGATCGTGCACGCGACGCCGTAGCCGTTTCCCAAATCCTCAGAAACTCGTGCGCGCACGTGCTGCACGATGCGGCGTGTCGTTCGCTCGCACTGCTCGCAGCCGCCTTAAAACTGCAGTCGTAACGTTGTAAACGAAAGAACAAAAATAAGAATGCAGTCACACACATATAAGGGGCACACGCAATGTCTGAAGGTTCGAGAAGCTTCGCGCTCGTCATGGCGGTGTGCCCATTTCGCAAATGCGGAACACGCCCCCCCCCCAACCCCCACCAACCCGGCGCCCAGCCAGGCCCGCTTCTAAGCAAGCGTTGCAGCAGCCAGAGGTTGGCGCGTGTGACTCCTCCGCCAATGAGCAGTTCGCGGTGACAGAAGGAAGGCGATGCTCTTAGCGTTACTCTGGCTCCTCCATTTACTTTTTAGGTACTCCATAGGTGAAACTTGGCGCTGCAGGCCTCGCTGGAGACAGTAGTACGTTCCTCGATATTGGGTCTGAAAAGAAATGCGTTTCTTTTCTCGTTGCTACGTAGAGCGAACACGCGACTGAGTTACTTATCTTGTCAGTTAATATCTATTCTCACTGTGACATTTCTTCGCAACACTCGCGAAGGACTTTTCCAAGGTGTCGCGATTAATCTTCCCTCGCTACCTTCCTATCGACTCATCTTCCGCTAAGATAAGTAGGTGTGATTATCACTAACTAGGTCGGAAACAAATTGCAATAAAGTTTAGGCCAGCGTGAGAAAGTGAAAATTTGAAGTGTGGCGAACGCTGACTCAAAAAACAAAACCGAAATATGCAGATGGGCGAGCCGAACTTGATCGAGTAGGATACGACCAGGGGGACATTATAACAGGGGGTGGAGGTGAGTATCGCGATAGGTCAAATGATTATCTCAAATGTGTTTACTAGCTTTTTAATTGAACTCACCGGCGCTGGCCGTATGCACTGTTAGTTTAAGGCTGCAAAAAAAAAAAACTTTCTCGCTTTTTTTTTTTTTGCACCCCCTACTCTCTTTGTCTCTCTCTTTCGACGCGCCAGATGACAATGCGGTGTGCCATCCCCTATTCTCAGGACATAGCGACAATCCGGCTATGCCGAGTCAACTCAACTGCAGATTAGCCCGGAATGCTATCACTACGACCATCCGGCTCGACCCACGCGGTCAGGGCTCGAGCGCCGGCGCAGCTTTCCGGCGGCCTGCACATCTAGCTTTCTGCAAACCGTGGAAAGGAGTGACTTGAGAAAGCCGAGATTTAAGAAGGGAGCAACCGAGAACCACGGACAGACAGAGTTTAAAATGTAATGGTGGACACACTCCCCATGTCCAGATTGGCAACGCTCGTGCCGTACCGTGTGACGCACTGAGTGGTGAGGATACATGGCGTGGAGGAGAGGGTGTGACAAGCGAGACACTTGCAGACGAGTCGATCGACACTCTCGCCGCCTCCTCGCAGCTTGGCATGGCAAACGCGAGCTACAAACCACTGCTGACCCTGGAAACACTCTTAAATCTAGGCACATTACGTGACGATGCAGTAGACGGCTGGGGCCTGAGGTTTCAGCTGCCTCCGCTGGCTGTCGCGTCGCCAGCTGGCACGAAGCGAAGAAGCAATGGAAGGCATCGCGCGTGCTGCCATGTGATCGTTGACAAGCGTCACATGAGATCTGGCGATCTCTTTGTGTTTCCTTGTTTTTCTTTGTTCAGGACAGAAGCGTACTGATGTATTTCGAAGGCCCTGTTTGCGCGAGTGCGTTGTGTCCTGTCATTTCACGCTAAGTCAAGGAGATTGATAGGGCCGTGAAGTGATGATCAACAACTGCAAGATAAATGCACAGTAAAAAAATGAAACACGTTTACAACTTGCTGTAATACGGGGTGAGCTCAGCTAATGGGGAGGGACGGGGAGGGGTACGGAGGAGAGAGGTATGCCCCTCCTCCTCCGGCTCCGTTGAAAACGAAATTTTCAACTAAATTCCCGCTGAAACAATCAAAATTTGCACCCCC